>CANYBF011162978.1:0-26612 GCA_948192965.1 Dalechampia spathulata | reverse complement strand
TGGCAGTATACTAAATGTATTGTATAAGAATCCATGTATTTATATATCCAGGGTTTTGTATTGATTTTTATATCTTTTTATTTGGATTTCTTATACGAGCATTAGAAGGTTAAAATCCCTTGTAGTATAATTATTGTTTTCTTGAGACGGGTGAGCGATAGTTATGTTACGGGATCATGTCGTCATCCCTTGGGTCTTTGGTCGGGGTGTGACAGTTCATGCATTGATATGCTATATGTGTTTATGAGTATGATAGAAATGAATGGAACTACATAAGATATAGAATTAAAGTGAAGAAAAGTAAGAGAATAGTTAAAGTGATGAAAATAGAGTATGCATGCCTTAAGAGGTGCATTTTGAATACTTATGAAAGGTGGTCTTAAGGATGCCTTAGAATGGAATTTATAAGTGAAATGAAATGATTAGAAATGTTAAACATGATATTCTATATGAAAGTAGAGGTTAAAATGTATATTAGGAAGTAAAAATGAAGTTAGAATTAAAAATAAGTTAAGTTGAAAGTAAGGGGTATTTTGGTAATTTTACTTAAAGAGAGGGGTATTTTTGGAAACTAAAAATATGTATGTATGATGTGAGATGTGTGTTATGTATGTATGAAATGTATGGTATAATTTATTAAGGAAAAACATGTAATTAAATAGAAAAGTGATAATTAAAGGAAGAAACGAATAGGAATTTGACAAATGTCAAGTTCTCATTGGACCATTCTTTAATTAAGTTAATCATTTAATTATATTAGGATTTTTATAAGGAAAATTAGGTATTTCTCCTCTTCTTCTCTAAAACATACGCTCTTCCCTTCTTCCTCTCCTCTTTTCCATTTCCAATTTTAACAAAAACAAATCTAAGGTAATTTTTCATGGAAATTCTTTATTTAAGAGGTTCTCAAGCTTGCTCTCTTCATATGTATGCTTATTGCTTCATATTCTTTAATATAATTGATGTATGGAGCATGTAGGGTTTCTACTATCATGAAGAATTTGAAGTAAATGAAAAAAAAATGATGAATTTGGTGAGATATGTGCATAAGCATGCTTAACATGCTATCTTGGTGCAACCGAAATGAAATTGTGTATGTATATGTGTTTTCATACAAAACCCAGCTTGTATATGATATAATTAACTCTTAATTTATTGTTCTATATGTGAATGATGAATATGAGGTGATGAAATGTGCTAAAAGATATGAAAAGGGTGAAGGAAAGTAAAAGAAGAGTAGTGATTTTGAATGGGATGTTTGTTGCCTTATTTTGGAAGCATGATTTCCTTGTAGTATAAGGGGCAAACATTGTGTTTTGGCTTGATTATTACAGATGAAATACTTAAAATTATGTGTTGGGATATTGATTGTGTAATTTGAGTGCAAAATGGAAGTGAATTAGAATGTCAAACTTGCATTAGAAATGAAATGGTACAAAAAAGAAAATGTAAAAAAAAAGTTACTGCCCAAATTTGTCATTGTTCGTATATGGCCTCTAAAATTTGGTATGAGTGAATAAATGATAATAATGCATGAATGTAAGATGGAATAGGGTGTTAGAATGAAGAAATTAGCATTTGGTTGCATGAAAAATGAAGGGGAACCATAAGTATGCAAACCCAGAATTTAGCCTCGGCATAATTTTTGACCCAGTTTAGAATTGACTTTTGGAGGCCTTAACGTTGTCCAAAAATTTTGTATAAGTACTCAAATTAAAGATTATTAAGTCTAGTTTTTAATGGTACCTAGCTCATTCAAAAACAAAAGTATAAGGCAGTCAAAAAGGGGACGCCATCCTCAGGGGTCCTTGACAAGAAAACTAAAATGAAAGGTTTTGTAAAGTGAATGTGCATACTATGTTTTTCTATGGCTTAGGACTTTGTTTGTATGGTTTATTACCTTGATTTATACATGGATTGAAGGCCTAAATGTAAATGTTCTTCATGGTTTATAATGAGTCCTATAAGGTTACTAGAAGGATGAAGCAATGCAAGGTAGAAGAAAAAGGAAAAGTAAAGTAAAAATTGACCAAATGAGTAGTGCATTGCCTTACATGTTTTGATCACTATCATAGTTATGTATATACATTTACAAATCCAACAGAGATAAAAAGAAAGGACCAAATGAATAGTAACCTATGAATACTAACTATGAATAGTAATCCATGAATAGTACCATTAACTAAATGAATAGTAACTTACATAACATAGTTCAATTATTTAAGGAAAGGATGTTCAAGGTGTTTAAACTTAATATTATACTTAATTAAATATTATAAGTTATTAGTATGTTTAATGTTATATACTTAAAAAGTAGAGAATGTATACTGAGACAGTTATTATTAAGACATAGTTGTGACTTGTGTACACATTTATCCTTTGATTGTGAAATATGGAATGTTATGGAATGGAATGGTACTTGAATGATTATGGATTCTTAATACTAAATGAATGTAAAATGGAAATGTTACAGGTTTAACTCACGAAGTGCATACTTCCCGTTCAGGTATCGATAAGGGGAAAGTAATATCAAGTTTGTGCTATTCATCTTATGACCCTGCATTGGGTCTTCACATGATAATTTCTTACTTAATTGCTTATGATAGCAACGTAGTGAGATTCTATTGTCAATGGTATTATATAGTCATCATTGCTTATGGTCATTAAAGCATCCTTTATACATCATGTAATGAAACATCCATACATAAAGACATTCATGACATTCATGATATATCATACAGAAGGTATAAGGGGAAAAAGAAAGAGATATACAGAGAAATGATCAATGAAAATGTACTGGGTCATACAGTTATTATCGATTCCCTTTATTATGAACCATAGAGAAATGTTATGTTCCTACGAGAACCAGAGAATGATACAGTACCGGTACATAAAGAAATGGACCCAGTACGGGATTATATATAATCATACAGAAAAGAAAAGAAAAGAAATATTACAGGAAAAATCAGAGGGAAAATGCAAAGCATGAATGCATTCTCATAAGCATACATTATCATTTATACATGTTGCAAATACAGAAGTTATTGATGAATAGTAACTTATGAATACTACCGTATGCCTTATGTATTGATTATAATAGCTAATGAGTGATGCAAAATGACACTATATGATACAGTTATATGGCTTATTATTGATTACTGTGATTTGACTTCAAAATGTTATTTCTGATATATGTTCATGTCATTTACTTATTTTATAGTACCATTGAGTTTTGTACTCAGCGTTTATCATTTGATAAACGCAGGACCAGGACCTTCAAGTAAGAACCTATGCTGATCGATTTACAGTCAGAGGAGATTGTGATTGAAGAATCTCATTCTCAAGGCAGCTTTGGACCAATTTAACATACTCCATGATGATCTTGTATATATATGCAACTTATTATATTAACCTTAGTGGCAGTAATACTTATAGTATAAACTTGTGATGTGTGTAATATTGATATTACCTTATCGTGTGAAATTAAATATACATATCACATAATGAATGATGGTGTGATGAAAGCATATGTTGAAATAAAATGGATGCATATTATTATGTATTGATATTACCTCTGTTATGATGATATGTAATAATATATTTATGTATGACTACTATAATAAGTTACTGTAGCAAAAAAATAATAAAAATAAAATTACAAAAAAAATGTATAGATCATTTGTAGAATATTTAATGATTTCCTTGCTTAGGGAATTATTAATTGTTATACGAGAGCGTGTTACACCAGGTTAGAGTGTGACATATCATATATATAATAACTATAATAAATACTACTTATAAATAATAATACCAAATAAATAATGCTTATAAACAAATAATAACAACAACAATAATAATTAAGATTACAAATATTTATAATAATATTAATATCAATAATAAACATACTATCAATCATTTTTTCATAATAATACTAATCATTACTAATTAATTACATAAATCATAATTTTATTTAAAACTATTAATAATATGTACTTTGTAATATTAATAATATCACGTCTTTTGACTGCGTAACATGCTCTCGTAACATGATTATCAATTCTCTACTTTAGAAAATTAATAATCATCATATCAAGGATTTAAATCTTAATCTGATAAAAATGCAAAGTTTTTTTTCATACATAACGAACTACCAAATAAAAATAATTCATCAATTTATTTTAAAAGATAATTAAACATTTATTAAAAACCACACACTTAAATATTATAACATACACACATTATTTCATTTATATATAATATCTCTTGTGTCATCGTAATGTTAATCTTATAAAAATTCTAAACATAATAATTTATATGTATTATTTAATTTACTATCATTATACCCAAAAAGTAAGTTGCACGTTATTCGAAAATTAGAAGTCTGCTTCAAATTTCAAGTCCGCTATTAGAATTTGTAGATCAGCTGCTGACATTACTAAATCTCGAGCTCTCATATGTTGCTAGTGTTTACATTCATCAATTGACAAACGCTGAGTATAAAACTCAGTAGTGATAGTAAAATAATAATCGTAAATATTATAACATTAAAAACAACAATTTAATATAAACATAATATTTTAGCATTTATATCATTTAATAATACCACATACCATTATTGAATAAAATTATCACCTGTATCCATTATTATTATTTTTTTTAATTTTTTCCCATGAATTCTCATTCATATCCATTATCTGTTCCCAGTCATTCACATTATATTATCAGTTTTAACATTACATAATATTATTTTATCAATAAAAATTAAATGCGATGAAATATGCGAGAATGCAATATATGAATTGCACTCTCCCTCTGATTTTCCTTTATCATTATCATTTCATTATCTCATTTATCTGTGTACATTTCTATACTGAATCTTTCATTTTATTTCATTTTTATAGTTCAACAAACAGGAATCCATTTAACATTCTTTTCCTTTCCATTTGATTTCCCGTATAAATTCATTAAATAGCCCAGTATATTTTCATTCCACATTTTTCTCACATTCGCTCATTTTCCTCCTTCCTTATTTCTCCATGATATATCATGCTATGTTTAATGTGATTCTGCATTTATGATATGCATGATAATTATATAAGATATTTTAAATAAATATTCATTTAGTGTCATAATATTAATTTATTAATAATATTCCTTTATTGATTAATTAATTATCGAGGAACACTAGCACAAACCTGCAATCGCTTTTCCTTTGTCTAAATTGCTTGATGGTATGCATTGATTATCTTGAGAACCACCTATTTCATAATACAATTATCCATATTTAATTAAAAGATTGAATATCGTTATTGATTATATATAATTCACGCATATTAAGTCAATTCATATTATAAGACGCAACATTAATTAAGAAAATTATAATAGCATTTAAAATGAAAACACCATTCATGTTAACTAAATTAATTATCGTATAACACGAGTCAAGATATAAAATATGTGATATAAAAATAATGCAATTCTTACATTATTGAAAACGAGATTTAGTAAATTTTTGAACAATATATTATACATATAAGAATCCATCGAGATTTAGTAAATTTTTGAACAATATATTATACATATAAGAATCCATTCATTTAAATAAATAATTTGTATGTTAATTTAAAATCATATATATATACTAACTTTTAATAATTTTAAAACTAATTTATTATTTCTTTCATTAGTAATAGAAATCCTATTAGCTTAAAATAAAATAAAATTTTATATTAAAATAGACTTAAAAAAATTTCTTAATAACATATTATACTTATATAAATTCCTTTATCAATTCCTTTATTAAGATAGTGAATTAATGTAATAAATTTAAAACTTATTTAAAATACTTTCTTTATAACCTTTAAGGATAACCTCTTTTAAAATTCATTGTAAATAAATTTAATATCATTATGATATAAACTTAATGAAAATTTAAAGTAAAATATAACATACTTATAAAATTACTTATTAAAATACCTTAATTACATATACCAATAAATCAATTTTTTTTTAAACAAAACAATACTTTGTATCATTGAACTTAAATCCTTAAAACTTCCTAAAATTACTTTACATATACTAAATTATTTATTAACATAGAAATATTAAGATACTAAATTTGAAAGTTTAAAATATTATCCTTTAAAGCTTTAAGAATAACCCTCTTTATTTATCATTTAAATGACTCTATAATTATTAAATTAAGTAAACTTAATACATCATAAAATTCTTTAAAATTATGATCATTTTCTATATATCTTTTGATAAATCATGTATGTTCCAAACTAAACCATCTTAGTATATAAGAAAAGCAGTAGATTAAATATACCTTAAATTAGTATATTTATATTAAACTCACAAAATTTCTTATTAAGATATCCTAGAATCATTTTACACTTGTTATAAAATATAAAATAGATTTAGTAAACTTAACAAATGGTATATCATACATATAAATTCTTTCATTTAAATCAGTAATACCCAAGTTATTTAAAAATTTCATATTAAATTATTATTTATTAGTATTATTATTGTGTATTGACCAAATAAATATTAAATTAAATAACTTGTTCATTAGAAAATATATTTAGTAATTTAATTTAATATATCAAAAGTTAATAAAACCAATTATTAAAAATGTCCAACACATCAATTATTAATTACATTCATTTTTAAAACAAAACCACCTTACATGTTTTAATTATTTAGTTAATTAAGTTTTAAAATTAAAAAATTACCATAACAACACAATTTACACACATATATACACGTTCTAAAATTTACAATTCACCAAATTCACAAACATGGCAGCAACTTGATTCTTAAAAAAAATTACCAAAACACAAACACAAAATTTCCTATACATGAACCAAACTCACATATTCTTTTTCCCAATCTCAAAACAATTTTTCAAGAACTTCATTAAGCAAATACAAATATCATTCGGCAACAACATCCTTAACCCCAAAAACATTCAATCATAATTAACCATTAAATTCTATTCTTCTTTACTCACACCCAACTCTTCACCGAAGCAAAGTTCCAATCAAATTGAATCATGACAGAGAAAAGAAAGAAAATGGAACAGACCAAAAACACTTCAACCTTGCAACCTCCCATCCTTCACAACCTCATATATACTCATCATTCCAATTCCATTCACCCTATTATACATTTTTGTTTTTCCTTCTTCCACAACCATCACAAACTTCAACTGGAAATTTAAATCAAAACAACATCAAAGAAAATAAATAGGATATATATATATATATATATATATATATATATTATATCATGCGCCAAAATTTTTCCCCACCTTTCAGAATTCTTGTTGACCTTTACTACTCCAATAACTCACTAAAATCATGCCTTCTTAGTCCTGCTACAAAAAAGAATTTTACATATTTGGATATAAAAGAAGAATCGGCTGAAAAAAGAAGAAAGAAGAAAATAAATTGAACACGCTAGAACACTCACCTTAAACACTCACCAATCTTCAATAACTTCTAATCATTCTTTAACCCAAACATCCCATTTTAATTTCTAACACCATACGTATACATGCAAGTTTCTTCTGTTGAGAATAGGCCAAAGAAAAACAAAGAAATAGGTTGCGGAAAAAATCAAAAGAACAAGAAGATAATTTGATGTTGCTTGAGTCTTGAATTAAAGGAAAAGGTTGATTACTTTTATAAAGGTAAAGGGATGAGAAATTTAGATAATATTTGGATGGAAACCTACTAATACTACATAAATCATAATAATTATTTTTCATTCATAATAATAATATTACTAATATTATTATGTTATTAAGAATAATTATTATTATATTAATATTATTCCATATAATATTATAATATAATATTATTATAATAAAAATAGTATTATATTTTAATATTTCGTATAATTTTTTAATATTATTTTATTGTTATATTAATATTATTAATATTATTATTTTCACTAATATTACTTATTATTAATATTACAAATAATTAATGTTAATATTATAAAATCTAATAATCTTTCATATTAACAATACTTTATATTATTATTATTATTATTATTATTATTATTATTATTACTAACTATAATTAGATTATTACTAAAAATTATCTATATTTCTATCATATTAAATATATATTTAAATTCTTAAATCTTATATTAATCTTTTGTTAAAAATAATTACGTACATAAAAAATAACTTATATTAATTAATTAATTAATTTTAATTTTTCTTTGATTTTAAGAAAATATGTATTTTATTTAATTTTGTATTAATATTTATGAATGTATTAGTGTAATTCCATTATTCAAATACATTTTAATTTTCTCTCAATAAAAATGACATATATAAACAATTACATCCATGAGATATAATTTTAATCATAAAACTACGACTTTTCTACAAAATAAATAAATTTAGAGCATTATTTTTTTTATATATTTTCAAAAATTATTTAATTATAGGAGAAAATATTATTATTATTATTAAATTGATATTAAACTTTTCTATTGATTTTTGTGAAACTTTTAAATCGAAACTAATAAATCAATGATCTCATAAAATCAAAATTAAATTGTAATTATTGAAAATTAAATAAACTAAATCAAATAAATTAAAAATTAAATCTATCATAATTAAATTAAATTAAATTTTTTAGAAACTAAATAAATCAAAAATTGAATATGCAATAAAAAATTATATAATATAATTGATATAAAATGATATTATTTTATAATTCAGTTTTAATTATTTAATAGAATTAAAAATTAAAAATTAAATTAAAATTATAGAATACTATTATGATCAATTTTTTTAATTGTGATAATCTAATATATATAATTGAACAATTTATATTCGAAATTAGAAAATATTCATTGTTAGGTGCAATTGCAAAATTCTATTCTTATGTGTCATCCTAAAGATGCAAATTTACTGCCACCTCATCACCTCAACGCCGCGGAATCTCAAATCACAACCGTTCATTTGTTAGATACGGGCATCGTCATCTCTCCACCGTTCATCACTTCTTCGGTTTCACACTCGTATCCGACGTGGCATTTAACTTCATTTTACATCCGGATTTCAAGTCCGTCCAAATTCTGATTTTTTTTTTTGCCCTTTTCATTCTTTCAATACTTTTCTTTTTTTTTTTTTCTAAAATTTTTAAAACATCAGTAACCAGAAATCGAAGCTTCAAAATTTAATATAGACAGAGTGAGCTAAAAAAGAGCGCCCTTTTCAAATCGAACAAAAATTAGGGTTTGTGAAATCTCTGTAAGTTCTCAATTTTCTTCTTCTGATTACTTTGAGTTTTCCCTTTTTCTTAATTATTCTGTTTTTTTTATAAAAATTTTTATGCTCTGGTTACTTGAATTTTCCATTTTATCCTTTCTTTTGTTTCGAATTTCTGTTAAATTCTTTTCCTTTTGTGTTATGTACGAGATTATGCATCAGAATTGCTCGCTTTTAGATATTTGGGTTGTCTTTTTTTAATTTGAAATTGCGCGCTCTGTTTGGTGGTGGGTAGCACCCTGAAAATGAAGTTGGAGTTTTTGGATTTTGAATTTGAAGGGATTTTGGAATTTCGTGCCTGGAACTTGAAATTAGTGCTAAATTGAGGTTGTTCAAGTACTTTCTGCTTAATTTACATACTAATTATGCATGTAATAGTATTTATTGCCTGTAAGAATCAATTAAAGCGCTTTTAGATCTTGCAAATGCTTGTAGAATTGGGTGCCTTTACGTTTGAATGAGCTTTGAAGGATGTATTAGCTCATTTTTGTAGAATTTGTATTTTTTTCTTAAATTTTAAATGTTTGTCCGAAGTGTGAACTTCGTTTTGTTTTCTAAGGAGTGGAATTTGTGGAACAAATACCGTTCACTCATTCACTAGATTCTTGCAAATAATTATTTTACTTAATTTTGATGCATGGAAACTCTACTGTATATGTCACGGCAATCATCTTTCTAATGTAGAAATTATAAAATATTGTCCAACTAGACACAGTAACTTTCTGTTTTAAAATGTTCTGGGAATTTACTCCTCCGAATATTTAATGGGGATTGAACTCTTTTCATCTTGGACTGTGGTAGTGCACTTTTTAGGTTTTCATCAAGTTTATTGTAATTATTTTTTTATGTTTTGTTTTTATTGGTCTGTAGATTGTAGTTCCTATTTAGTGATTGTCTTTCCTATGTTACCTACCACAGGATTCCCATTGGTAGAAGAAAGGGTTGATTTCTGTTACAGATTTGCTGCTAATGGGTGAGGAAGAAACAGCAACTGAAGCTAATGAGGTAGCAGCAAGTGGGACTATTACACCAGAGAAATCTGGTAAAATTTTGACAGAGAAAAAAGAAGTGGATAGTAATGAAGTGAAAGCAATAAATGAAGATATAATTAATAATGGGGAAGGTGACACTGACAAAATGGATGAGGACCCCAAGATGATTGAAGAGGATGAAAGCAAAGAAGAGAAGGAAAGGGAAGAGGAGAAGGTAAAGAAAGAGGAACAAAAAAAGGAGGAGGAAGAAATGGAAAAGGAAGAGGTAAAGGATGAGAAAGAAAAGGAAAAGAAACAGGTGCAAGATGATGACCAAGATATGAAGGAAGTAGAGGATGAAGAAGAAAAGGATGAATCAAAAAATGAAGCAGCTGAAAAAGAAACTGTCTCAAAGGAAGATGCTGAGATTGAAGGAAAAGAGGATACAAAAGAAGACTTGGAAGAGAAGTTTGATGCATCGGAGGATAAAGATGAAAATGCAGAAGAAAAGAAGGAGAAGGGGTTGACTAAACGTGGGAAAGGAAAGAGTGGTGGTGAGAAAAAGACTGTTGGGGCTAAAACTGAAAAGAAGAAGGTTGTGGAAGCGGAGAAGGAGCCAGAGCCAAGGACCCCTACCACAAATAGACCACAACGTGAGAGAAAATCTGTTGAAAGGCTGGTTGCTACTATTGACAAAGATTCCTCCAAGGAATTCCACATTGAAAAGGTGTTTCTTTTTTAAAATTATTTTCCAAATTCAATTTTTCTGCGGAACTCTTATTTCTGCATCATGAGAGAATTTTATTTATTATTTGCTTTGGAAATTGCAGGGCAGTGGTACACCCTTGAAGGATATACCTAATGGTAGGGTCTTTAGTGTTATTTTCATGATTCTTGCTTAATAAGCTGTCAACGAAATTTTTGGTTTTCATATTTCTTTGTGCACTGTGATTAAAATTTAGGTTTGTTATTCTTATCCTTGATGAAGCACTTCTCTTAGTGACTTGAAAGATTACAATAGCCCATATTTTTAACCGTAGCTTCATTAACTGCCTCTGCTTTTTGGTTGTTATTTCTTGTAGAGCTTCATTTGTTCTGCACTGCTGTTTTGGCCAATGATGATATGATCATATTTTAGATTTGGCAAATTCTTTTGTGAACTGGAAGTTTTGTTTATTCTATGACGTTATGTTTTATTGCTCAAAACTTGTCAGTTGTTCTTTTGCACTTCTTGTCATCTTTCTCTTTATTTTATCAAAGCTTGTGATGGCTTGAAGGTCGTTGACCACCTGGAAAATTATCCTCTTTGTTCATTTCACTTCAGATACATGTACTAATCTACTTATGCAGAAATCTGGATGAAGTAAATGACCAGTGATTTTATTTGCTCTTCAGTTGCATTCAAGTTATCTAGAAGGAAAACTGATGATACTTTTAGACTGCTTCACACAATTCTCTTTGGGAGAAGAGGCAAGGTAATCCAATCACTCTAAGCAAGTGTATAAATGCATTATAGGGAGATGCATAGAGTGACAATGACTTTTGCGTATTAGTTGTATATGAGATGCAAAAGTTAGAATTGGTGGCATTTCTTGTCTTTCCTCTATGCAACTTCAGTTCCTTGCTTTTGCAGGCAGTTCAAATCAAGAGCAATATATTTCGGTTCTCTGGTTTTGTTTGGCGTGAAAATGAGGTAAGAACCATCACGGTTGTGAGAAAGTGATAATTTTCATTTATGAGTATTTCTAAGGCTTCAAGAATTTGTTTCTCATTATATGGTATTTGATTATGGTATCCAAATGGTATTCTATTTCAGGAAAAGCAAAAGGCTAAAGTGAAAGAAAAATTTGACAAGTGTCACAAAGAAAAATTGTTGGAATTCTGTGATATGCTTGATATATCAATTGCCAAGACTACCGCAAAGAAGGTGTGTTAATGACCTTCCATCTCATTTTAGGCATCAATTGTCGATGTTGCCAAAAGATGTCTTGTGCTCCATGGTTTACCATGTCACGGTCACAAACTTAGATTTAACTATGATGCATTTAACCAAATCAGTTGTTTCAAAATCTTGTTGTTGTGTGAGAATAATGTGCATGTAGACAAACTTTATGAATGACAATCTGGTTGTAATTTTTTTGCAGTTAAACAGCTTCAATGATTTTGTAATTGTGTATCATAACCTCATGTGCTTTCTACTTTGCTATTTACCATTATGGTCCATCAGGTTGAGCAGTTCAACTTTGGAGAAGGCGTTAAATTTCAGTTAGGGCTTTTTGTTCAGCTGAATAAGAAATATTTTTAATGATGTCGATATGTACATGCAGGAAGATATAATTACGAAACTGATAGACTTTTTGGTGGCTCCTCATGCTACTAATACTGTCCTACTTGCAGAAAAAGATAAGGTTGTTACCTTTATTGTTTCATTTGTTTTTATGATTTCAACTTAAAAGTTGCATAATGTTTCTGGTTATGATGTCTATTTCAAGATTGAAAAAGTATATTTGACTATTAGGCAAGCAAGAGCAAGAAGCGCAAGAGGACAACCAAAAGCTCTACCTCGGGGAATACTTCTTCAACCCATTCTGCTAAGGTATATTTCTTTTTTGATAACGACTGGGGAAGTAATTTATCCTTGTAAATCAACTGATGCAAGTTGGAGTTTAATTCAACATGTAAATTTAGAAGGATGTAATGAGACGTAAAAGTGTAGAGGATTGGTAGATTCAAGCCAATTGATTTTGTAGAAAGTGAATTTTCAGCCTCATTTAGATGGTCTCATCTATATGTTCATTCAACACTCTCGGGTATCCCATGGAGTTTCTGTAGGGTTGGAGATGGTCTAGGATAAAAAGATCCTCCTGAGCTTGTGTTTGAAGTCCAAAAGCTTGGACCGGTCGAAAGTATTGGATCCACTTGATGAACAGGGTATCCAAGTGTGGGTCTTGGTGTTTTTTGACAGTCCTTCCTAGCTGATACTAATTTAGTGATCGATGATTTGTCCAAGTCCAATTGTACTTTAGGGGAGTGTTGCAGATTATAAATCATGAAAACTAGACTTTAGGAAAAACCCGAAAGAAACTGCACTATCTGTTTTTTCCTTGGTTTCAAGGAAACCGATGTACCGTGACTACATAAAAGATAGTGCCTTCCATTTTTATGTGTTTTAATTATTGATGGTGCTCTGACAAATTAATTGAAGAAATTTGCTTTCTGGGTCATATTTGGTGACTTTTAATAGTGCTGTTTGCATATGATGTTATGGAATCTTAGGCTGTGGCATATTTTTATCTCAACCTCTGAAAACTTTTCAGTTGAAAGCCGAGCTTATGTGGCTCTAGATTATTATACATTCAATTCTACTAAAGGGAGACAATATAGTTGGTATTTCTATTTCTTTAATCTGATTTAACTGCAACATGCTTATAAATTTTGTTCATCTATTTTGTCATTTTATTCTCTTTTGAACATATGCACTGTATTTCAGAGTCGAAAAAGATCCGAGGGTGGTGCAAAATCCGACAAGCAGGATGCACCTGATACAGAAGATGAATCCGAGGAAGAAAAGGAAGATGAGGAAGAGGAAGAGGAGGAACCAGAAAATGTAGAAAAGGAGAATGAAAATGGTGTTCCAGAGAAACCTGATTCTGAGATATCTGGACATTCTGAGAACGAGGATGATAAATCTGAGCAGGAATCTGAAGATGAATCAGAAGAAGATGTTCGTAAACGCAAAAGGAAGGCAAAAACATCATCTAAAAAGAAAACGTCGGCTGGAAAAGCTAATTCCAAGAAAAATATAACATCCAGTAACTCGAGTCCACCAAAAGTAGTACAGAGAAAATCTTCATCAAAACACTCTGCAGTTGATGATGACAGTGATGCTAGTCCAAAGGTTTTCTCAAGAAAGAAGAAAACTGAAATGGTAGGGAAGGAAAAGTCCTCTACTCCTAAGAAATCCCCTTCTAAGGAGAGAACAGGTAATTTTTTCTTGTTTTAAGATAAATTTTTTTCCAAGTTTAGTTAGATATTGAAAGCATACTGATAAAAGTTGTGATAATAAGGTAAAAGAGCTACAAAGGGAAAAGAGAAGACTAAAGTGAAAGAGGAAAAGCTGAAGCCATCCGACGATGAGCTTAGAAATGCCATATGTGAAATTCTAAAAGAAGTGGATTTCAATACGGTAACATCTGATATTACTGGTTGGCAACTGTTTTAATGATTTTCAATGGCCTTCTTGGTTGGTTGCATGATTTCTAGAGGCTTAATAATCCACAAGATCCGTGTTTATTATTATCATTAGCTCCTATCTACAGGACATATCCTAGTTTTTTTCTTGTCCTTGCATGACACTTCTCTGCGTTACTGTCATTGATTGCTCGATTGTGCTGTTTCATGGCTATATTACTTTTTTGTTGAACTGGCAAAACTTTGAGGTGCTACAAACCTTGTCAGATAAACTAGTGCTTTAAAACTTAATTCCATCAGGTCAAAGGGTTGCTTAACATTTTGGGTTGGCTGTGCATCTGGCAGGATTAATGGACTTGTTTTTGCAATATCCTGGACCTTATCTAGTAATTTGTGTTTGCAAATTTTTTTTCCCATGACTGAAGCTGGATTATTTTTTATTGTGTTTTAATACTTAAAATGCCTATCATAAAAAATTAATATGTATTATGCTTTTTGCAGGCTACGTTCACCGACATTCTGAAGCAACTTGGTATGCATTATTCATATCTTCAGTTGGAATATATTTATTTGTGGTTTCCTTTTCTTTTCAGAGATTTGGGAAGAAAAATGGTATCTTTTTTTAACAGTTTAACCTTGACAACTTATACTTGCAACCAGACTTTGGATGTGTTTAAGCTTTACTTCACTTGCAACATATACTTTGAAACAGTTTACCTTGAAGTTTGTTCCCCATAGTTCATTTCATTGAACATAGTTGGCTTTTAGCAAGGTCAATTACAGTATATTTTATTCAATATTCGATAATCATGGTTTATTCAATAGAAAGAGGTTTGAGCCATTTCTTGATTATAATTTTTGTCTAGGATTTGACAACTCTCTTGTTTTCGTTATTTTATTTGTGAATTTTTAAATTCAATTTCTATGTTCCATCCCTATTTTCCTAAAAGATAACTGGCTGCATTTCAGCACGGCAATTCGACACTGATCTCATGCCAAGAAAGTCATCCATAAAAATAATGATCCAAGAGGAGCTCACCAAGCTAGCTGATGAAGCTGACGATGAAGATGGAGAAGGAGAAGGTGAAGGCGATGTAAATGGTACCGGTCAAGAAGTTGAAGCTTGAACTTGTACCATGTTTTCACAAAAACTGTGCAGCTAATCCATGCTTTTATCTATGTAGGCTTTAATTCTAGTGTACTCTTCCCTGTTGTCAGGAAAGCCAGCTATGTAATTTATGCTAGTGTTGAATTTGCTGGCTGCACAAAATCTACTATTTCCTGTTTCCTCTTCGAACACAAAGAAACTAGTATTTATTGAAAATGTAGAGGATATAAAAAAAACTACTCAAGCTGTACTTCTGAATAGCACAGGTTGCGCCCACTTGAACATAAGATGTAGGAAAGGATTCCTTTTGCCTCTTAATTTGAACAGCATCAACACTCCATCAATATTTGGTCTTATTCCTTTGAACAGCATTAACGTAGACTAACTTCGAGCTTTCTTTGTTTCCAACTTTGGTTGGGGTAATGTCGTAAAAACATCTTTAAACCGAAGATCATCTGCTATTTTTATCCACCGTAGTGTACTCTATTAATACATGCAGCTTGAATCTGGTTGGCTGTGAATTTCCCCGACTTGTTAGCTCAAACAAGCATGAAGGAACTGAAGATTTTATTAAATTACAATTAATGTAATCTTGTTTCAAAGTGACGACAGGGCATTGCAGAAAGAACAAGAATCAAACATATGTCAGAAGGTCGTGTAACTCATTCCATGTGAAGTCCTCTTCCTACGCTTGTCCTTTCAGGAAAACCAAAGGCTTCCCAACTTGTTTACCCCATCGTTATCAAATGTACAAGTAATGTAACCACTAATCAGTTAAAATAAATAAAATTATAATATTTAATTCGCCTATAATTTTGATCAAACATAGAAACGAGGCACTGTCTCATTCTGTGTCTATTTGTGCATTTGTTTTGAAAAGGTCAACTGATTTTAGCATTGAAATGGTTTGATTCCAGACACATACTCACCTCTGCCTTTTTGTTGCCATCAACAATCTTATGTTGGCACCCCTTTCTCGCTCAACAATCCAAGCCCATTTGGTTAGCTTAGCGAGGAAGCCGAGCACCTGATTTTAGAAACTTCATCCTTCCATATTTGAATCATGCAAAGAGCTCGAATTAGTCTCCTCCAACTCAGCAAACGCAGATCATCTCACACATCAGCACTCGTCAATGGATTTGTAGTCGGATTTTACCCCAATTTTGCAGTCGGTAGGGAATCAACATGAATCTTCCTCAAACAAACAGCAACAACTTTCGATTGCCCCAATCCTGTAAGGAAAATCGAATCAGAAGAAACAAGAAAGAATCGAATCAGACACAGTCCATACCCTAATTCACATTCTTATTCTTTGATCACTTATACTTAATTCCCCTCGAATCAAATTATGATATAATTTCCCCTCGAACTCCTCAATAATTTAATTTTGATTTAATTATAAAATTAAATTTCTTACGTCATCCGAAAATGCCAACTCACTACCCCCAGGGCCGGCGAATCTCGAATCGCAACCGCTCATTCACGATATATCGTTATCACCACGCTTCCTAGGTGTGAATACTGCCATCCTACGTGGCATTTAACTTCATTTTAAATCCGGATTTCAAGTCCGTCCAAATCCGAATTTCTTTTTCATTTTTCTATTTTTTTTCTCCCTAAATTGGTTTAAAACAAGCCTCAGTCCGTAAGGAGAAATCGAGCCTTCAGAATTTATTACACACAGACAGAGAGTGGAGCTAAAAAAAGAGCGCGGTTTTTCAAATCCAACCAAATTTAGGGTTCCTGGAATCTCTGTAAGTTCTCAATTTTCTTCTTCTGATTACTTCAAGTCTTCTTTCTTCTTAGTTATTCGTTTTCTCAATTTCATGCTCTGGTTGCTTCAGTTTCCCATTCTGTACTTTTTTCCCGAATTTCTGTTAAATTCTTTTCCTTTTGTGTTTTCGTACGAGGTTATGCATCAGAATTGCTCGCTTTTAGATGTTTGGTTTGTGTTTTCTTAATTTGAAATCGTGCGGTGCGTTTGCTTGTGGATTGCATCCTGAAAATGATGTTGAAGTTTTTGAATTTTGAATTTGAAGGGATTTTGAAATTTTGTGCTTGGAACTTGAAATTTGTGCTAAATTGGGGTTGTTCAAGTAATTTCTGCTCGATATATATGATAATTATGTATGTAATAGTATTTCTTGTGTGTGAAAATCCATTAAAGCGCTTTTAGATCTTGTGAGTGTTTGTTAAATTGGGTGTGGTTCGCGTTTGGATATGCTTTGAAGGATCTGTTGGCTCATTTTGGAGAAGTTTTTATTTTCGTAAATTTTAAACGTTAGTCTAAAGTGAGAACTTCGTTTTGTTTTCTGAGGTGAGGAATTTGTGGAACAATTATCTCTATTTACTGCGAAATATTTCCTCTCACTTTGAGGGAAACTTCATTTATTTTCTTTTCCTTTCCTTTAATTTCTCTTTTACCAAACACAACATTAATATTGTTTCATGGAAACTCGACTGTATATTTCATGGCAATTATCTATCACCGTATAAACTAGAAGATATTATCTGACAAGATTCGGTAGCTTTCTGTTTTAATATATTCTGGGAATGTACTCCGGCAAGGATTTCATGCTGTAGTTAACCTTTTTCTTTCTGGAATATGGTTTTCACTTTTTAGGATTTCCTTTAGTTCATTGTAATTATTTTTTTTACTTTTTGGTTTTATCAGCCTGTAGATTACATTTTCCCTCATCCTGTTTAATTATTGTGTTATTTTCTTACCTACAGTGTGATTTCCATTGATGTTATAGATTTGCTACTAATGGGTGAGGAAGAAACAGCAAGTGAAGTTACTGAGGTAGCGGCAAATGGGACTACTACACCAGAGAAATCTGGTAAAATTTTGACAGAGAAGACAGAAGTGGAAAGTAATGAAGTGAAAGCAATAAATGAAGATAAAATTAATGGGGAAGATGACACTGAGAAAATGGATGAGGATCCCAAGATGACTGAAGAGAATGAAAGCAAAGAAGAGAAGGTTAAGGAAGACGAAAAGGTAAAAAAAGAGGAACAAAAAGAGAAGGAGGAGGAAGAAATGGAAAAGGAAGTGGAAGAAGATGAGAAAGAGAATGAAAAGCAGCAGGTACAAGATGATGACCAAGATATGGAAGAAGCAGAGGAAGGAGAAGAAAAGGATGAATTGAAAAATGAAGCAGCTGAAAAAGAAACTGGCTCAAAGCAAGATGCTGAGATTGAAGGAAAGGAGGATACAAAAGAAGACTTGGAAGAGAGGGTTGACGGATCAGAGGATAAAGATGAAAATGCAGAAGAGAAGAAGAAGGAGAAGGGGTTGAATAAACGTGGGAAAGGAAAGAGTGGTGGTGAGAAAAAGACTGTTGGGCCGAAAACTGAAAAGAAGGTTGTGGAAGAGGAAAAGGAGCCAGAGCCAAGGACCCCTACTACAAATAGACCGCAACGTGAGAGAAAATCTGTTGAAAGGCTGGTTGCTACTATTGACAAAGATTCTTCCAAGGAATTCCACATTGAAAAGGTTTTCCTTTTTTTCTTTTTTTAAATTCCATTTTTTGGTGAAACTTTTATTTCTGCATAATGTGGGAAATTATATTTATTTATTATCGTTTGCTTTGGAAATTGCAGGGCAGTGGTACACCTCTGAAAGATATACCTAACGGTATGGTCTCTGGTTTTATTTTTATGATTCCTGCTTAATAGGTATTAGGTTGTCAAGGGAATTATTTGTTTGCCTCATTTCTTTCCGTAGTGTGATTAAAGTTTCAGTTTGTTATTCTTACCATTGATGAAGCATTTGTATCAGTGACTTGAAAGATAACAATAGCCCATTTTCATAACTGTAGCTTCATTGTTTCTGTTGGCTTCTAAGATATTCGAGCAATTAAAATGTGAACAAAATGCTGATGGTTATGGTTTAAAGTGATTATTAAGCACACAAAAGCAATTGCCACATGATGTAACACACTACTAGTTAGCAAATACTTCTGCATTTTCACTGCTGCTGCTTTATTTATTATTATTTCTTTTACATTTCTTGTTATCTTTACTGCTGCTCCTTTATTGGCTCTTCTTTCTTTTACATTTCTTGTTATCTTTCTCATCATTTCTAGGTGGTTGAAATTACTTAGAAATTTATTCCCTTTGTACATTTCACTTCAGATACATGTACTAATCTACTTATGCAGAAATCTGGATGAAGTAATGACCAGTGAATTTATTTGCTCTTCAGTTGCATTCAAGTTATCCAGAAGGAAAACTGATGATACTCTTAAACTGCTTCACACAATTCTCTTTGGGAGAAGAGGGAAGGTAATCCAATCACTGTAAGCAAAAATGGGATGCATAGAGAGATGGAAGAGATACATATAGAGACAGTAACTATGCATATTAGTTGTACATGGGATGCAAAAGTTAGAATTGGTGGCATTTCTTGTCTTTCCTCTATGCAACTTCAGTTCATTGCTTTTGCAGGCAGTTCAAATCAAGAGCAATATATCTCGGTTCTCTGGTTTTGTTTGGCGTGAAAATGAGGTAAGAACCAGCACAGTTGTGAGAAAGTGATAATTTTCATTTATGAGTATTTCTAGGGCTCTCATTATATGGTATTTGATTATAGTATCCAAATGGTATTCTATTTCAGAAAAAGCAAAAGGCTAAAGTGAAAGAAAAATTTGACAAGTGCCACAAAGAAAAATTGTTGGAATTCTGTGATGTGCTTGATATAACAATGACCAAGGCTACTACAAAGAAGGTGCGTTAATGACCTTCCTTCTCATTTTAGGCATCATTGTTAATGTCTTCAAAAGATCGAGTCTTGTGCCTCATGGTTTATCATATCACTGTCTAAACCTTAGATTCAGTCAATTCAATGATTTGTAGTTCTCTACTTGCTCCTCTACTTACCATTATGGTCCATCAGGTTGAGTAGTTCAACTTTGGAGTGTGCGGTAAATTTCAGTTCAAGGCTTTTTTTTTAGGTGAATTAGATGTAATCTTAATGGTATTAATGTGTACATGCAGGAAGATATTATCACAAGACTGATAGACTTCTTGGTGGCTCCTCGTGCTACAACTACTGTTCTACTTGCAGAAAAAGAGAAGGTTGTTACCTTTATTGTTTCATTTGTTTTTATTTTTCAACATTAAAGGTGTATAATATTTCCAGTTTTGATTCCTATAATGGGATTGAAAAGTACATCCGACTATTAGGCAAGCAAGAGCAAAAAGCGAAAGAGGGTGACCAAAAGCTCAGGGAGTGCTTCTTCAACCCATTCAGCTAAGGTATATATCTTTAGATAACATTGGACAAATGATTTACTTATTGGAAAAACCAATGTAGCATAACTATTGGGAATCTAATTGAACATGTAATGGTTAAGGATTTATTGCAATGTATAAGTGGAGAAGATTGATAGCATGGGTCAATTGATTTTGTAGAAAATGAGTTCTCAGCCTCATGTATACGGTCTTATCTGTATTTTTCTTCAGCACTGTCCAGCCCGTGGAGCTTCTACTGGGTTGGAGATTTCCTAGGATGAGAAGATCCTGAGCTTGTGTTTGAAGTCCAGGAGCTTGGACTGGTAGAAAAGACCGGATCCACTTGTTGAACAGGGAATCCAAGGTTGGCCTAGGTGTGTTTTGATGGTCATTCAATAGAAATCCTAATTTGATGAGCGATGATGGGTCCAAGTCCAATTGTACATTAGGGGAGTGTTGCAGGTTATATATCCTAGTGGAAATTACATTAGGGGAGTGTTGCAGGTTATATATAGCATATAAGTCATGAAGATTAGACCTTAGAAAAGCCAACAGAATCTGCATTTTCTTTTCTTGCCTTGTTTTCAAAGAAACCCATTGTTTCTGAATACATAATGTATTTTTGTTACATTTTCGGTCTTTCTAATTATTGGATATGCTTTGACAAATTCATTAAAGAAATTTGCTTTCTGGTCCATGCTTTGAGACTTTTAATTGTGCTGTTTGCATACCATGTAATAGTATCTTAGGCTTCGTCATATTTTGTATGTCAAGCTTTGAGAGTTGAAAGTTGTCAGTTGAAAGTTGGACTTATGTGGCTCTAGATCATCATTTATGTAATTTCTACTAAAGAGAGACGCTATAGTTGTAATAAAAAGAAAAAAGAGAGAGAGACACGATATTGTGCATCTCTATCCGTTTAATCTGATTTAACTACAGCATGGCTTTATAAAATTTATTTATCTACTTCCTCATTGTATTCTCTTTTCTATATATGCATTATATTTCAGAGTCGAAAAAGATCTGAGGGTGCTGCAAAAGCTGACAAACAGAATATGCATGATACAGAAGATGAGTCAGAGGAAGAAAAGGAAGAGGAAGGGGAAGAGGAGGAACAAGAAAATGTAGAAAAGGAGAATGAGAATGGTGTTCCAGAGAAATCTGATTCTGAGATATCTGAACATTCTGAAAATGAGGATGATGAATCTGAGCAGGAATCTGAAGAAGAATCCGAAGAAGATGTTGGTAAACGCAAGAAAAGGTCAAAAACATCATCTAAAAGGAAAACATCTGCTGGAAAAGCCAATTCCAAGAAAAATATAATATCAAGTAAATCCAATCCACCAAAAGGAGTTAGTAAAAAATCTTCATCCAAACACTCCATAGCTGATGATGATAGTGATGCTAGTCCAAAGGTTTTCTCAAGGAAGAAGAAAACTGAAATGGTAGGGAAGGAGAAGTCCTCTACTCCTAAGAAATCCCCTTCCAAGGAGAGAACAGGTATGTTTTCTGTTGTTCCTAGTTTGGTTAGATATTGAAAGCGTACTGATAAAATAAGTGTGATCATAAGGTAAAAGAGCTACAAAAGGAAAAGAGAAGACTAAAGTGAACGAGGAAAAACTGAAGCCATCGGACGATGAGCTTAGAAATGCCATTTGTGAGATTCTTAAAGAAGTGGATTTCAATACGGTAACATCTGATTTACTAGTGAGCTACCATTTTAATAGTTTTGATTGCCTTCTTGTTTGCATGATTGCTGAGGCTGAACAATCCACTAAGGTCTGTGGTTCAATATTATCAATTCCTACTTAGGGGGCCATATCCTGGTTTTTGTTATTGTCCTTGCATAGCACTACTCTGCGTTACAGATTACAAACTCATCGATTGCTCCTTTTGTGTTTCATGGAGTTCAGTTACTTCTTTTGTTAAAGTGGCAAAACTAGAGATTTTATGACAGATAAACTAGCACTTCACTCTTGATAACTTTTTTGGATTTGTTGTGCATCTGCCAGGTTAATGTTTGCATTTGTAAATTTTGTTTTCCCATGACAGAAGCTGGATTAATTTTGATTGTGTGTATTTACTTAAAATGCTATCATCAAAAATTAATGTGTTATGGTTTTTGCAGGCAACATTCACTGACATTCTGAAGCAACTTGGTATGCATTATTCATTTCTTCAGTTGGAATATATTTATTTGTGGTTTCCTTTTCTTTTCAGAGAATTGGGAAAGAAAAATGGTATCTTTTAACAGTTTAACCTTGACAAGTTATACTTGCAATCAGATTTTAGAGGTGTTGAAGCTTTACTTCACTTGCAACTTTTATACTTCGAACGAAACAGTTTACCTTGAAAGTGTTTGCCTATAATTCGTTTTCGTTGACCATAGTGGGGTTTTAGCAAAGCCAATTGCAGTGTATTTTCCTTTTTGTGAGAGTCGATAATCATGCTTTATCCAATGGAAAAGGAGGTTTCAGCTATTTCTTGATCAGGATTTTTGTCTAGGATCTGAACAGAACTTCCTTGGGATCCTCAAATCACATAACAATTAGACTTTTTTTTTTTTTTTTTTGTAAACTCTTGACATAGACGTCTCTTTCTATGTTCCATCCCTGTTTTCCTAAAAGATAACTGGGTGCATTTCAGCACGGCAATTCGACACTGATCTCATGCCAAGAAAGTCATCCATAAAAATAATGATCCACGAGGAGCTCACCAAGCTAGCTGAGGAAGCTGACGATGAAGATGGTGAAGGAGAAGGTGAAGGAAATGGCGATACTGAGAAGGATAAAAATCAACCTACTACCAGTCAAGAGGTTGGAGCTTGAATTTTATACCATGATTTCCCGAAGATTGTGCGGCTAATCTATAATACTTTATCTATGTAGCTTTGACTTTAGTGTATCAGGAAAGCCAGCTATATGTAATTTATGCTAGCATTGAATTTGCTGGCAGCACAAAATCTACAATTTCTTGTTTTCGCTTTGAGGAAGAAAAGGCTAGAGTATTTATTGAAAGACCTAGTCAAGCTGTACTTCTGAATAGCTCAGGTTGTGCACACACCCTTGAAAATAAGATGTAGGAAGGAACCCTTTTGCCTCTTAATTTGAACAGTATCAACATATGGTCAGATTGCACTCCCATCCTCCTTGTTAGCTGGTCGGTGACTATTCAAATAAAATCAAACAGCTTGTTCTCATATGTCTTACATAGAATAACTCGAGTTCCTTCTATGTTTAGTTTAAATGTTAGTAAAAACATGTGCAGAACCCACACCATCTACACCTTTGCATCTGTGGTATGTATGTGCACTGACATGGGGCTTGGATGTTATTAATATAATGAAATATCTTTCAAAAGTGATTGCAAAGCATCAGAGATGATGATAGAAAGAACAAGTGAAGCAAACATGTCATGCTTACGACGTAGTAATTGATTGCAACTTAAATGGTGTGGAGTCATCTCTCTACACTTGTCCTTTCAACGCACTTGCCAAATTATATTTTAAATATTCACCCACATCATTATCAAATTTGTACATGTAATCTAAGTTGTGATTCATCCATTAAACTTATGTTTTTTAATTGGCCATGTAAATACAGCTATAATTTGAGGGAGCTCTGTCACTTTCCATATCCCCTCTGTTTACTCATTTTAACACCCATATTCATTTATGTATCCGATTTAATGGGTTAAATTCGATCGAGTCCTCTTTTCTTTTCAAGTCAATGTTGGAAGAGCCCTCTCATGCACTTCCATATATCATCATCATCACTACCTGTTCTCCTTTTTCTTTTGGACGATCAAGTGCACAACATAAATAAAATTGGACGGTCATTTTCATTGATAAGTATCTGATCTGCCTTGTCATCCAAGCATTGTGTTAATAAAATAACATATAATTTTCCATTGTAAATCTGATACAAAGTATCTGTACTTATATTCTAGATTTTTATAAATATTTTCATAAATAAATAAATAAATAATAATAAAGGAAAAAGAAACAGAAAATAAACTTGAGGGTTAAGCTTTGAAGCCGAGGAAAGGTATATTGTGTGCCTTTTGATTTATGGAATAGAGAAAGGTGACCCACAACAATGAGCTTTCATTGCCATTATAAAATTCCATCACTGCCACTTTCTTTGTAGATAGAACTGAAGAAGAACTGTCTCTCTTCCAGCCATGCCATGCCTCCTTTTCTTTTCATCCTTATCCTTCATCATTTCCTTTCAAAAGCTCTTCTCATTTATATTTCTCCCTTTCTTTCAAAACCTGAAATCCATTTTGATGAAAAAATTGTATAATTTAATTATCAAAAATGAAATGTTCTGTTAATACAAAAGTATTACGTATTTAATTTTATTACAATAATATAATGGATATTTATAGATTATTTTTCATTATTAACCATATATTTGATCTATAAAAACATTCTCAATTTCTAGAAATTCATTTGTTCATTAGAAAAAATAGTGACAAAGGAAAAGAAGAAATGGTGAAAGAGAGAAGTTTCTGGGAAGCCAAACAGTGAAGCAGGAAAATTAAAAATAAAGAATAAAGAAAGTCAAAATGTTGGGACTGAGGACAAATGCTCCACTCCAAGTAGTGGAGCACTAGACCAAGTCTCTTTAATTACTCTTCTAATTACAATTAAACAGCTCTGATTATAATAATCATCTCAACTAATCATACAAGTGCCAGCTTGTCTAATTATGTTCATTCCTCAACTTTTTTCTATTTAATTATTTTATGGTAATTAATCAAATTCACTTTGATTTTCCTTTTCAACCCTTCTCATTAAAATAAATGCCTTTTAATATTTTATAAATTTATGAAATTTTGATGAAATTTAAATTATCATCTGAATTCTTTTATTTTTTTTCCTTTACTCTATATATATTTATTTAATTAAATTGGGTTATTTTATTAGATTGGATTTAAATAAATATATTATTTGATAAATTCAGGATAATATATTAATGTGAAATTTATTATATTGAGAGGGCAATAATAATTAATTAGACATGGCAAAGTCACTCTCAATAAAAATAGTAGAATATTAAGTTGATTGAAGAAAAGGATAATCTTAAAATAATAGAAGAAGGTGAAAATTGTGTATGTGTTCATTTCATTATACACAGTTGCATGTATCACAAGGCATTTCTTTCCATCTATTCATATTTTAATGTTAAAATGTTGAAAATTAAATCATAAATTCAACAAATTTAATAATATTTATATTTTCATACGTTTTTAAATACCCTTTTGTGATTTAAGTATTTTTTTTCAAAAAAAAGTTAAAAAGAAGTTAAGAACGATAATGAATCTTAACCTTCAAATCAAGAATTTAAATATCACAAATGAAATAGTAAATTAAAAAAGAATTATATTTTATATAAATTATTCATATAATTAAAATCTAAAGTTATTTTTACAATATAATATTCCTTGTAATTTGGCAATGGAATTAGCCTCTTAGATTCCCATCATTCGTGTTTGCACGTCACTTTTAAAATATTTTTTATTTATATTTAATGTCTTTTAGGTTCATTTCAATAAAGTTTTATTACTTTTTTTTCATTATTAATGAATAAAATTAAATTTATTAAATTCAATTACTGTAAAATGAGATTATTTTAGTCTTATTATAATAATTTTTATAGTGTTAATTGATTTTCTTTAATCCATACCGAAATTTGCATTAAAAAAAAAGTCAAATTGAGAAATTCTTTTAACTTTTTATTTTAAAATTGTAAAAATTTTTAAAATTTTTATTTTAAAATTATAATATTTGTATATTTTTTAATTTATA
>CANYBF011162956.1:0-14788 GCA_948192965.1 Dalechampia spathulata | reverse complement strand
TGTCCCTGAACAGCCCAGCAAAAGATTGCTTAGGAGCCTGTAGGTTGTTGCCAGATGTACCTTGTACATTTCCTGCTTCCCCTGCCAGGGGGGGAGGGGGACTCGCCCCATCTACAGTCAACTTATCGGGTTCCAGATCACACCTGTCCGTAATGCCCACATCCACAACCGTGTCACCGTCATCTAGAGGACACGATTGAACAAGAGAGTCTGGAGCATCCAAATTGTCCACCAAAGTCGAAGGTTGACCTAAAGTCTCATTAACTTTATCCAGGCGAGAACTCAGCCCCTTGCCATCCGGAGAGGACGCGGCTAAGACGGGAGAAGGCTTGGAGGGAGCCGCCTCAGTGCGTTCAATAGCCACCGACTCCTTCGACGGCCTACCCTCCTCTCCCTTAGTGGAGCCACGAGTCTTCCTAACCATGGAAACACCCAAGAATACTCCCAATCAACAAGGACCATAGGCGGCCCGACAGCTGTTAAAGCCCCACCACTAACACCACTGATCCAAGGAGGAAAGTGGTCCACTCACACCTTATCACAAAGAGTAGTGGAGAAGCCAAGTACCGAGGATATCAAGAGGGGGGACAATCGATGGAGCCACAAGTCAAAGGCCTAGGGGAACGAGCACAAGCAAGTGGAGGAAGGGGTAGCCGGAACCTAGAACACAGCGCTCAACAGGAGTATGCCGATGAACTTAAGCAGGATCCAGAAACACCACCGCACCCGCCGAAACTGTAGAGAACCACTGAACCCCAAAAAGGTCAACGCTGCCTTAGTCACGGAGAAGACCAAAGTCGGGCCGGAGCACCCGAAGCAACCCGAGACCAAAACCCAGAAGAACCAAAACCCTAACCAGCCGCTAATAGCCGACGAACACCAAAGAGGAAACCACATGCAAAACAACACACAACCAACCTAGGAACTAGAAACCAAGCAAGGTGTATCCTATCCGCTAGAAATTTTTTCCACTTCCACTAGCTGTCGAAGCAGGAAGTGGAGGGAGAAAGAATACCGAAACTTCAAATGAGGAAAATGGCAGCCCACCAATGAATATAACTAAAGTAATCGGTAGCCAATGTTCAATAACAAACAATAACTATGTGGACCCAAACTAGGAAAGAGCATGCCATGAATCGGTAATCAATTTTGAGAAAAATTTCTAGAGAGAGAAAAATTCACCCAAAATCTAGAGAGAGAAACTCCCAACCGATCTAATTGAATAAGATCAGGAGAGCATGTCTTTTTATGGATCATATGGGTGTTATTTTCAAGGGAAGTTTCACTTTGTTTTAATATATTCAATTTTGATTTTTTATGAATAACAAAATTGATAAATTTTTTATTTTTAATTAAATTAATTTTGCAGATCTATTTATATATTTTTTAAATCAATTTTTATTAATTTTATGGTAATAATATTTGAATATCATTAGATTTATGACAATGATATTTTCAATTAATTGGATCTTTGAAAATATTAAGGATAATAGTTGTCTTTATATGAAGGTTTGACATATTTATGTTGAAAACTTATTTGAATATTGTTGTGATCTTCCTTGAGTGGTTTATTTGTAAATCTAGTATAATCTTATTAAATGAAGATAAAAATAATGACGATGATATGACAATGATATAAGAATTAATTAATGGTAATGATAATAACACTAACGAGTGTTTGATGTAGAGATCAGATAATTTTTAGGGTTAATGAATAAGTAAAAAATAAAAACAACTAATAAGAGAAGTGATAAGATAGATTACATATGAAGAAAAATTGATAAAATTTCAAATAAAAAGCATCTGATATGAGAAATTGATGCAATCTAGTGATGGAGAGAATAGAAAACGTTTTAGCATTAATGAATCATTAAAAGAAAATAAGGAAAAAATAATATACAATTACATATGGAAAATTAATAATATTTTAAATATAAAGTCAAACTCTTATAATTTTAAAAGATGCCTAAAATTGACAATCTGTATAATATTTATATTTATATATATTTACCATTCATTATTAATACATGCATATATATATATATAATTTCATTTGACATGTAAATAGACAAATATATAAAAATTATATTGATATGATAAGTGAAATATTACAAATTTACATATATAAACATATTAATTATATTCTATAAATAATTATACATATTGCATTTATATGATATATTAGAATCATAAAAAAATATAGGAAAGATATGTAAATATAAATATTTGCTTGGATTATTAATAGTTAACTGAGATTATTCATTGAAGTTGATTATCATTGATATTAAAATTTGATCAATAATAAGATGATGATTAATATCAATAGACAATCATCAACTATGATTAAATATGATATTAATTATAAAATAAAATAATAAAGTTAAAATAGTAGTTACAAAAGTGAAATTAAATAAATAAAAAGACAAAATGACATTTATAAAAAAATTCTTCAGAATAGCAATTCCTTATAATTTTTTTATTTTTATTAATTTGATTTATGTGTATAGATATGAATTAAGTTTAGATAATAATTATCAAAAGACAATTTGAATTATCATGCTCTTTTCAAAATCTATTATAAATTATTTTTCTTACTTTAAAATTATATGTGAAGTATGTTTTTTTAATCTTAAGCCAATTAGCATAGTATCATATTATAATAATATTACATTTTAAAATTTTATCATTTTAAGTCAAAATAACTTTAATAATCCCTAAAATACCTCTTGAAAAAACACAAAACTATAAAATTAATTAAATCTATTTCTTAATCATTTTACAATTTTTTCTTCTTCTCCCTTTATTTCTTCCTCTTCACACTTCTTCTTCTTCATCCTCTTCCTCCTCTCTTCATTTTTTTTAAATTTAATTTAATTTATTTTTATTTTTTCAATTATTTATTTTATAATTTAATTATATCTTTTTAATTTTTTCTTACATTTCTATTTAGTTTCTTTTGTGATAAATATAAGTAAATAAATATATACCATAATATATAATATATATGGTATATATATACAATACATATGATATATATTTATAGTATATATTTATTTTTATATATATCATATAATATAATATATTTATATATATGTGTGTGTGATATATATATGTGTATTTACATATGTCTGCACTGGTAAGAAATAAAAAATAGTAATAAATGATATATATTTTGAAAGATTTAGATACAAACTTAATATTTTTACATTAGTTTTAATGGATCATATTTTCATTATACAATAAATATATTTTTACATGAGACCAAAAATTAATAAAATTATTCATCTTTATTTTCATAAAACAATGTAGTTCAACATATATATTTAAGTGTATTAATCTATATTATGTAGTTATAAGATAAAAATGAAGCCTTACTATATGACGTAAAAATTAAATATGATCAACGAAAATAATGATAAATCAGGCTGTCCGAATCAATTTTATTTATCATTTTTTGAAAAGAATAAATGAATGGTTGGATGCTCCCTGGTAAAAGTTGAAATGAGAAATAGAAAAGGGTAATAGGTGCTGTTAGTTAAGAAATATCAAGGGATGATGATTGCGCATAAAGCAAGCAAAAGACAGAGCATATAAAGGGCAGATCACAATGTTTGGAACACTTTTAATCCCATTGGCCATTCAATTACAAAAGCAAAGAGAAACCCCATCATCATAATTCAGGGACAGATAAGACAGTCCACCAAATGCCAAGATTTTGTTCAGCTACTGCCATCACTACCATTGGCCAATCGCAGAGAAAAATACATCTATAGATATATAGTTGTCGAGTCATCTGCTTTTCTCTTTCTTCTTCTAAATCAAAGTATATATTCTGCTTTTTATTTGACTACAGATGCTCACCCTTAAGGAGTGGAAGTGGAAAATGGGCAGACAAATAGACATTGATTAGTATTCACCAATCGCAGTAATGCTCTTGTTTTGGTATTTTTTTTATTTGTTTAATATTCTTGAAATTTTGGTGCGTTAGGAGGCAATGCAATAGGGTTCTCTGTACAAAAGAGACCTCCTTGACTCCTTGCAACCTTTTGACCATGGGACCAAGTAATCCCCGTTTTTGTTCTTTCCCGGCAGTTGCAAGTCTTGAGCGTCATTTGCTATTATGTTCTTTGACAGAATCCATATCTTGTTGTTGTTTCTGCTGCTTATTGGCGAGGATTTTGGGCTAATGGGACCTGCTGTTGATACTACTTCTGTAGTTATGAGCTTCAGCTTCCAATAACACTCGTAAGCGTTTAATGATGATGCCCCTGTTACTGCCGGCTTAACTGCAACTGCTGGCGGTTGTGTTGGCAACATCCTAGCCATCGGCGGCCGTGGTGGGAGTGATCGTGTCAGTGGGGTGGTTACCGGGTTGCTCACTACCTCATTTGCACCTTCTTCGGATGGGACCTTCTCATTCAACTTAGTGTGCCATGTTTGATTCCTATAAGATAACCACGAGGGCTTATGCAACACTTGTGCTAATCTATGGAAATTCATCACTCCACTGGACAGTTTTGGTGCATTTTCCACCAGAAATCTTACATCCCCATTTTTGCCTCCTATTTCTCCTCTTCTCTCATTTCGAGTCTCTTTCACTTCTATCTCCATCTCCTCTTCCTCTATTTCTGGGTAATCTTCTCCTAGTTCTTTTTCATTCTCAGAATTTTCCATTTCTATTTCGAACAGTCCCACATCTTCACCCTGTCGTCCCTTTTCATGCACTTCTTCTTCTTCTTGTTTAGAATCATTGACAAAAATGAGGACAAGGCGGCCGTCCTCGCGTTGAGCTCGGAAGTTGCTCTGTGATGGAACAGAGACAGCTTCAAGAACCAATCTGCCACTAGAACGACGAGGCCTCATGAGAAGAGAAGCCCCATCACATCTAGATAGTGAAGGAAGCGGCGGAGGAAATGCTTTTGGCGAAGATTTCTTGCTAGTTGCTATCGTAAGATTGTGCTTGGTTACACTCCAATATTCAGTATCATACTTAGAAGTAGCTTTCTCTTCTCGTTCTTCTTCGTCTTCCTTGTCCTCCTCCACGTCACCTGTTTCTGATGGTGGATATGATGAAAACCCATCAGAACCAGTCTCAGATCCGAGACTTTCGGTGCAAATTTCAAGGCTCTTGTCGCTTAAACAACTCCCCGATCGCCTGACAAGAGGATGGACATAAGGAGGGGCAAGAGGCTTTGAGTCGTCTTGTGCCTTTTGTGATAAGATTGATGCCCATGTATCAAATTGGCCTGCCTTTCCATGGTCTTTGTGCCCCTTCTCAACTTGGGATTCATAATCCTCTTCCAGTTGGGATGACGATGATGATGAAGTAGAATCGGTGATTGAAACAGGAAATTGTCCAGATGAGGCAATTTTTTTAAGCGGAGAGAAGCCATGTTGAGATTGCCATTTCTTGGAAGACATGTCAGCTGAGAAAGTTCTTCTCAGAGAAGTAGCAGGAATGGTCTTTTCACCATCAGACCCAAGAATGGAAACTATGCCCTGTTTCTTGGACACCATAACTTCTTCTTTAAGAGAGCAAGATAGGCGAACGTTGCTGCTGCGCACAGATGATGACATCCCAGTGATGTCCAGCACTGCCAACGCCTAACTTGCAGCCTTGTCTATCTATAACAATAGACAACAGCCATAATCACTAAAAGAATAAAATGACAAAAACAAAACCAGCCAATTAAGCTAATATAAAGAGAGTAAACAAATGCGTCAAAATATGGGAATCGAAGCAATTACGTAATAAAGAAAGCCAAACAGCAACCGACAGAGGACTGCTGAGAGGCCACTACTGGATGCAAATTGCAGGTGGGGAGGTCAGTATTAATCAACAGAAGGCAGCGTTTGATGATCAAGTGAAGCAGGAAAGAACAAGAATTGTATAGAAAATTGGAAGGAGTGGATTATGGGTTAGCTCATGAGAATAGAAAGAGCAATGGAATGTGGGTATTTGTAGGGGGCTAGAAAGTTGAATGGAATCGTGTCCATTGGGACCCATCCTCATACCTCACCATGAAAAGACCCTTTCATTGGTTTCTGGTCTCTTTTCTTTGCTTTCCTTCTTTCCATTACTGGAAAAGTTGGCGATAAAAGAATTAACAAGTAAGGAATATAAAGGTGGCTCGTGGGTTTTGGTTCTAAGCTAACCTCACTCACTTTTGTCAAAAAGGAGATTAATCATATAATATTTAATATATATTATTAAATTATAAATAAATATATAATTTTAGAATAATAGGAGGAATTTTGGATCTTTTTATGAGTTTGTGGTATAGCTGTTTTCACTTTAGAGTGTGAAAACGGAGGGCAGACAAATATTGTCATATGCTGCATGAAAGTGACGGCTCTGGTAACCAAATATTTAAGTGACGTCATATGGGGGGAAGGGAATAATTTTAGAATATTCATGACTAACCCCCTGTTTATTCAAATTATCTCCTACACATTTAATCCAGTATTTCCTGTCGGACCGTTTTGCTTAGCTTATAAGTTTATAACCTAATTTTAACTTATAAACATTAAAAATTTATAAATAATACTTATTATTAAAATAACTAAAAATGATGTCTAGTTTTTTTATTAAAATATTGATTCATATTACGAAATTATTGAAATATATTTAATTTATACTAAATATTCAATTTTATTATTGGATTAATATTTTTATAATTTAATGTATATTAATTAGATGAATTTAATATTGAATGTATACTTTATTGGATGAATATTGAAATATATTTTATAACTATTAGAATTTAATGCATTAAAAATAATTAGATGAATATTTTTATATATTAATATTAAATTAATTTCAAAATTTTTTTTTATTTTATGGCTAATAAATTACGATATAGAAATTTGAATTCCATAGTAATATAAATGTTATTAGATGAATTTTCTTTTTATATTTAAATTGTAGATAAATAGTAAAATTTTTATAAATATATAAGAATAATATGATAAAATACAAACCAACTTATAAATATCATGTTTATAAACTTTAAAATAATAAGTTTTTTTAACTTATAAGTTAAATTTGCTTTTCTTAATTTTCGTTTTAAATAAAAATATATAATTTTAAGAGAAAAAATAAATGGATACTTAACCCACCACAAACCCACCAAATTGCATTAGATGCCATTAAATTGTAGGTAAACATCCAAATTTCTTAATAATATATGATGAAAACATTTAAGATAAATTATATTTTTAATACATTTTTATTTTTAAATAATTGAAATTTAAGGGCGATTAATTATGTATTAAAATTTTATTATTTAAAATATTGTTAACGTTATATTTAACCCTTTATATCATAAAAAAAATTATAAATCAAAATATCATATCAAAATCTGTTGAAAATACGGATCAGATAAAGTAGAGTCACAGCTAATAATTTGAGAAAAAATAAAGATAAAGATACATAAATTTATACCTAAATAAATTAGGATAAAAATTATGAACAAATAATCGAAGAATTTTATTAAAAAAATAATTTAGAGTTACAACAATACTCAAAATACTCTCAAATTTTTTTTAATTTCTCTCTATTTTCTGTAGGACATTAGGATGGTTCCTACCTTAACATCTCCTGCTTATTATAGGCAGGAGTTTACGCATATAGAACGCATACACCTACCATAATTGTATTTTTTTATTTTATTTTTATCTTCAAAAATTTTGACGCCACCTTCTCCTTTTTCAAAGGTGATAGCGCCCACCTCACTTTACAACTCACAATCCAACTTACAATCCCCCACTTGAAGATTTGATTGAGGATCAACCAAATCTTCACACCATTCTTTCTTCTTTATCTTTCTATGCTGCTTATTCTTCTGTCAGGTCACTAGAGGATCAACACTAGATAAACTTATCAGTGTTAACTGCTTTTATTATAAAGTCTGCTAAGTTGTCTTTAGTATGAATTTTTTGCATATCCACTCTGCTCTCTTCCACTTTCTCTCGAACGAAGTGATACTGGACTCGTATGTGTTTTGACTTAAAATGAAAAGCTGGATTCCTTGTGAGATTCAAGACACTTTAGCTATCACAAAATAAAGAAATCTTTTCTTGTTCATACTCGAGTTCCTCTATTATCATTTTCAATCATACTGCTTTCTTACTAACTTGTGTAGCTGTTATATATTTTGCTTTTATTATTGAGGTTGCCACATTTGACTGCATTTTTGATACCCAGCTCAAGGCTTCGCTAGTAAGTGTGAACACATACCCTGTAGTGGATTTACTTCTATCAAGATCACTTATATAATCTGAGTCAACATATCCAATGACAATAAAGTCTGATTCTCCATAATACAAAGCAACATCTGAGGTTCCCTTAATATATCTTAGGATCTTCTTCACAGCATTCCAATGCTCTCTGCCAGAATTCGTCATATACCAACTCACTACTCCCACTGTATGTGCAATGTCTGATCGTGTACAAATCATTCCTTCTTCCTATTATTTTATGTCTCGATGAATTTGCATCCCTAGAATCTTATTTACTGGTCCCAAGCCCTTCATTTCAAATTCCCTAGCCAATTATGCCTTCAATTCTTCAATATGATCTTTGTTAGGGCTTGCTACCAATATGTAATCTACATACAACAGTAAGATAACAAAATCATTTTTACCAAACCTCTTGAAGTATGCACAAAGGCCTAAATTAAGTCTGTTGTATCCAAGGCTCTTGATGAAGGAATCAAACCTCTTATACCAACACCTCGGCACCTGCTTTAAACCATATAGATATTTGTTCAACCTGTAAACCAAGTTCTGCTTTCCTTTTTCTTCAAATCCTTCTGGTTGAAGCATATAGATCTCTTCGTCAAGATCTCCATGAAAAAAAACTATTTTCACATCTAACTGTTCTAGATGTAAGTTAAATGTAGCACACATTTCCAGAACTACTCGAATAGTTATCAATCAAACCATAGGGGAAAATATTTCATTGAAGTCAATCCTCTCTTTCTGAGCATATCCTTTCATCACCAATCTTGCACGAAACCATTCCACTTGATCATCACTATTTCTTTTGATCTTAAAAATCCATTTATTACCAATGGCCTTTCTTCCTTATGGTAGTGTTACGAGCTCCCAAGTCTTATTCTTATGAAAAGTTTCCATTTCTTCTTGCATTTCTACCATCCACTGAGATACATCTAAACTGCTCATTGCTTCTTAGAGAGTTGATGGCTCCCCTTCCTCAGTTAAAAGATAACATGCAACATTACTACTTATAATACAATCATTATGCCAGTGTGGTATATATTTTACATGTTTTCCCTTTCCAAGTTCTACCTCTTCAAATTTGGTTAGCTCTTCTTCCTTGTGCTCTAGAGTTGTTTCAAAAGAATCTTTTTCTGTAAATTTCTTTTCCACCTATACAGTTGTAGTCTCTGAACTTTCTTTTAAAGTGCTATCATCTTCTCCCTTCAACTTATCTTCTAAGGAGATAACATCCTTGCTGACTATAACCTTGTAGGTAGTGGGATCCCATAGGCGATACCTTTTTACACTATCAGCATATCCCAAGAGCAAATATTTCCTAGATTTTGGATCCAACTTTGTAGTTTTTTTGGCATTGTACATCACGTACATAAGACTTCTAAATATATGGAGGTTTGAATAATCAATTGGCTTCTCAGTTCACATCGTCATTAATGTCTCTAATTCAATTATTGTAGATGGAGACTGATTAATCACATAACAGGCGGTATTGACTGCTTTTTCCTAAAATGCCTTATCTAGGCCTACAGCTCCCAACATTGCTCTTGGTCTTTCTAACAAAGTTCTATTTATCCGCTCTAACACTCCATTTTATTATGGAGTATATATCATTATGAACTACCTTTTGATGCCTTCTTGCTTGCAAAAGCTATCAAATTCATTACCAGTATATTCTCCTTCATTATCTATCCTTAAACACTTGATCTTATTGCCTGAATCAAGTTTAATCGATGCTTTGTAAGATTTAAAAGTTGCATATATATCTCCCTTGCTCTTGATCGGATATACCCAACATCTCCTAGAGTAGTCATCAATGAAGGACACAAAGTACTTTGGTCCTCCCAATGATGAAACCAGTGCTTGCTATACACCAGAGTGAACTAATTCAAGAATATTCTTACTTCTAGAATTTGATGTGTTGAACTTTAGTAGATGTTGCTTGCTTGTTATGCAATGCTCATAAAAGGATAGTGTCACCTTTGTAAGACTTGAAAGTAGATTTTTCTCAGTAAGAATCTTCATGCATTGTTCAGACATATGTCCAAGCTTTTGATATCATAATATTGTAGATCTTTCGCTTGAATTTAAAGCAACAGATGCTTATGCTTCTTGCATAGTCTCTCCATTAAGCATATACAAGTTTATAGTAACCTTTTCTCCTTTCATAATTACCAGTGCTCTTCAGCTAATCTTCATGATGCTTTTTTTGAACTTTGATATTACAATCCAGATAATCCTTCTTGTTCTTTCGTTGATTTTCTTCTTAAAGAATAGCTGTTGTTATATCATCAAAGACCAAAGAATCAGAATGAACATTATTCGTTAAATTGATGATAAGTTGATCATAAAAATTTGGTAGACTTTGGAGTAGAAGTTTCACACGTTCTTGAAACTCTATTTTATAGCTAAAAGATGTAAGCTGAGAAAATAGAGTATTCAAGACATTAAGGTGCTGCCGTCACTTAATTAAATTCAGACATTCTCAAGGTACAAAGTTTCCTTTTAAGGAAAATTTTATTATGCAACGACTTGGCCTTGAACAATTTGATGAGATGATCTCATATCTCCTTTGTCGTCTTCTTTCTTCTATATTGGACAAGATCTCATTTGCAAATGTCAAATGTAGATTGCTATAGCATTCTCATTCATCTCATTCCATTTACTATCATCTACGCCAAACATATTAGGGTAAAAACCATGAACAAAGGATGGAAGAATTTTATTAAAAGGAAATAATTTGGAGTTACAACAATACTCAAAAATACTATCAAATTTTTTCTTTTCTTTTCTCTCTATTTTCTATGGGATATTGGAATGGTTCCTACCTTAACATGTCTTGTCTATTTATAGCCAGGAGTTTACGCGTACAAAACACATACGCCTAACATAGCTGTATTTTTTTATTTTATTTTTATCTTCAAAAATTTCGACACCACCTTTTCCTTTTCCAAAAATGGCGACACCCACCTCACTTTACAACTCATAAAATCTTTATGGTTATCACTATTATTAATTATTAATCATTATCATGGTGATCAAATATCATCATCAATTATCATTTGGTGGCCTACGATCATTATCACCAAGTATCACAAATAAAAAATAAATATAAAAATAACAAAATAATTAAAAAAAAACTAGAAAAAACAAACAAATGATGTGTTTACTTGTTTTAAAAGTTTATTTTTTATTCCATTAATTTTTTCATCATTTAAACTTTTAAAATTTATATCATTTTAAATTAAATATTTGTAAATACATATATATCATATAATACATATATTTACCAATATATATTTCATAAAATATATTAAAAATTATGTATATTTCATGAAGTATGTAGTAATATATATACAATGGGGATGTTAACCATCATTCATTGACCTAATCATCATTAATTAGATGTTGATCTTGAAATCTTGCAATCATAGGCTAGATTGTGTTATTCAACAATGATTAATGATAATGAATGCTATCATATTTGAATATAAAATATCTAAAGTAAATAATAAAATAATAATTATAAAATGATATAAATACAATCAATATGACATTTTATAGAATAAAGTTTTTTAAAATATCCCAAAATTTTGTCCATGACGTTGTTTCTGGCGTTATACATAAAGTAATGAATTTCTCGTGTTTTTAATGGATTCGTGGCACAATTTCCGATCGTTAAAATAATATATGTTCTACTTGCTTGCAATGTCATATATATATATATATATATATATATATATGTATATATATATATATATATATATATATATTTGTCATCTTTCTTTTGGGTGGCTTCAATCACAAGGAAGGTTGTGCTCTTAGTTTTTATTTTTTATTTAAAAAAACACATCCTCTTTCAAACAATAATCATATAAAATAAATGAAACTAATGATGATGTAATTTAAAAAATAGAACAAGTCATGGATGGTCAATGTTTTTTTTTTCTTTATTTATTTATATATTTAAGAAGAAAAGCATATTGACCTCTGGGTTATGCCTATAAGATGCTTCTTTATCCTAAGCCTTTATACCTGATTAATAAAACCTTATTTATATACTTAAATTACATAAAATGGCGTTGCTCATTGGCTATTCTACCAAACTACATCATCATTCTCCCTTGCATCATATATTAAGCTCTCTACACTTAATGTTATTGGTTAATTATTTATATTATATTAATAATAATATAATATTCTGGACATTAAACTATACAATTCTATTACTTTGTCATGATTTCCTAATAATATATGTAATAATTTTTTATTCTGTCATAAAGTTTTTACTTCCACAAACTCCTATTTCTTCTTTCTTAGTAAACTTTTTTCAATTTTTATATTGTATTGTTTTATTTTTTTAATTTATTTTTTCATTTTGATAATAAATATGCGTAAATAGATATATATATATATATATATATTATGATATTTTTTGATAACTATAAGTATATATATATGATAATGAATAATAAAAAAATAAAAAAATACAATCAAGAAGACTAATAAGAGAAAGAAAACAATACGAGTAAGAGTAAGAACAAAGAAGAAAAAAGGGAAAACAGAATATGACAAAGAAGATAAAAAGAAAATAAATAAATAAGTAGGTTTTAGAATTTTAACCAATATCATCAATGAAACACTTTAATTAATAATTAATAATTAATAATTTGAAAATATCTAAAAGTCCATATTCCTTAATTTTGATATTTTAATAGGAGAATAGAATCTATGGAGGGGTGATGAGCTATGCCAATAACACTTAATAATAATACTAATTAATTTTGATTAAGAAAATGACACATTAGAGATGGATTAATTAAATATTTAGATCCAAAGTTGGGCCATTCTTTAAAAGCTATATTGACTGACTATGATATGATATGTTTATGGTGTAAGAATTCCACTGTTTTTTTATAATTAATACATCAGAGTCGTGATTGTAGAATATTAATCCAACTACGTTGACTTGGTTACGTGGATGAATTTTAAATAAAGATGTAACACTAGGCCTTGGTCAATATATAGGTGTAGGTGTGGTTTCTACATTTGATAAGTCAAAAGTGAATACTATAACGTAAGGCCTCAGAGCCCAGCTTGTATTTTAATCAATCTTGATTTCACCCTTCAAGTCTCTGCTCATTTTTAATTAGGAAAACGTTCAAAAATGTACATTTTTCCTAAAATTTACCTCTGATTTAAATATTTGAAATCAATATTTTAATATTAATTTACAAAAACATACTTTTTAAACTATTATATATATATATATATATATAATATACACTAAAAATAAAAAATGATAAAATACAATATTTTTATAAATTAAAAAATTAAAAAATATATTTTTGAAATAAAAAGTTGCTCAAGTATTTTTTGTAATTAAGTTCATCATCCCCATATTTATATAAATATTTTGTAAAAATATGGTATTTATGTACTAAAATAGCTTCGGCTTTTTTCACTACACGAGTGTGTTTAATTATGAGCAGTGATATGTTTGGGGCTTTTGGCCCAATGATTAATGAAAAGGAAAGTAGGGTAATTTCCGAGGGCTTAATTACAACAAACCACATTTTTACTATACCTCATTTAAATTAATAAAAATTTTACTTTATATTTAAAATTTTATCATTAAAAATTATACAATTACTAATTTACCTTTCTATAAAATGTTTACATATTTTCTTTCCTTCTTCCATTTCCTATTTTCTCATTTTATCTCTTCTTTCTTCACCTCTTGTCACATCCACGTTAGAAACCCTAGGAGTTTTGCATAAATATGTGTGTGTATGTGTTAGATGAATGGCAGGCTTGATATTGTATTATGCCTATGATTGATGATTTGACTCGGGTATGTGTGTTTGTATGTTCCCATATGTGTTGATGGTATTTGGTATTCCGATATGTATATTTATGCTGTTCGTGCACTGTGATGTGTGTATATTGGCGTTGCTGTCGCCTTATTGAGAAACATATCTTCTTGATTGGATGAGGGACAGCCATTACGTAGTTTAGAGGTGTGTTAGTAGTGTTGATAGGTGTGGTATTGGTTTTGGGCGCAAGTTTGATGAGAGAATAGGCTTTGATTTAGCCTTAGTATGATTTTATGTCACGTCCGCACACACATAGTTTAGACATATCATAATTGCATATTCGACCTGTGAGTTATTGATTGATTGAGTTGGTTATGTCACATCCTGATTTTTACAACCGCCCTATATGCATTTATTTTATAAATATGTGATAATGAATGATTGATGAATGCATGAAATGCATGAATCAAAATAGAGAAATTCCATAAGATATGGAATTTACAAAGAAAATGGTAGAAACAGATGAAAAGATGAGTATTGAAGTGAATGTACAAGTAAGGAGTCAATCAGATATAATGAAGCTTAAAATGAAATTAATGTATATTAGGTGATGCATGGTATGTTAAATGGTAAGATAGGGTACAAAAGGAATTATAAGAAAAGTATAAGATTATATAGGATTTGTTCTTGTTAATTGATAAAAAGGAGAGGAAGTAAGAATATGGAAGGGATTA
>CANYBF011162882.1:0-10960 GCA_948192965.1 Dalechampia spathulata | reverse complement strand
AGAGAAAGTCCTATTTGGTAGTACCTAGGCACAATACTTATTCCTGCTAGATCGTGACCGTCTAGAGGATACTCTCAGCCCACAGTTGGTGAGGTCTTGCTACCTCATGCAGCTTTCTCGCTAGATCATGACCGTCTAGGAGACGCCTTTAGCCACAGTTGGTAGGATGAGACTGCTCCTATGCAACTTTTTAGCCCACGGTTGGTAGGATGAGACTGCTCCTACATAACTCTTTTACCCACAGGTTGATGAGATGAGACTGCTCTCATACGACTTTCTGGCCCACCATCTTGTCTGTTTCAGGTGCTCTTATTGATTCAGGGAGAATTACATGCTTTGAATACATGTGAATACTCCTGAATCAGGGGGCAACTGTCGCACCCTAATTTTGGACCGGCTTGACTCGGATCAAATCCGGGATGATCCAGGACCATTTTGGGTTGGTCTTGGCCACCCCGGGTTGATTCGGATCGTTCCAGACCGTTCTGGGTCAATTCTGGCCTATTTTGGGGCGTCACACGCTGCATATGTTCTAGACCCACCGCATATGTACAAACATACGCGATCGCATATGTTTGTGACACGCCGTATATGTTGGGATACGCGATCGCATATGTTTTAAGGTTTAGCATATGTTAAGATACGCGATCGCGTATGTCTCCGAGACAGAAATTTTAAAAGCTTTGCAACTCCATTCTGACGGGGGTTGGCAATTTTTAGGGTTTTCAAACTTTAGACCTACAAAAATTAGGGTTTTTGGATAACCAAAACATGATTGATTATTCTTAATCTAATTTTGGATTAATCTAAGGAATTAGGGTTAGAAAAACATAATAAACTCACAACAAATCACTTAGATTAGGTGATTTCAATCCCTAAACTTTGATTTTGGACTGTTTTCTTCGTCCCTATACTCGGATCTAAGGAGAATCTATGAGAGGTTAGTAAAATCTATTGCTTTTTATCATTTTTATGTATTTTTCATCATATCCATGCCTAAATATATTGAAAATCGAATTGTTTTAACATTTTACGCATGATTCATATGTGTTTTTGATGTTTTGCTTTCGTTTTTATTATTATTATTATTGCGTTATCATATGCGATCGCATATGATCATCCCATATCATATGTGATCGCGTATGCTTTAAAAAAAATGCTATTTTATTTTCTTTTGATTGCCGAATATCATGTGTCATGTTTTAAGCCTTTGCATGTGATTATCTCATTGTTTGCCTCGATCGCATATGATTATATGCGATCGCATATGATCATCAATATCATACGCGATCACGTATGATCCAAAACATTCAATTTCATTTATTGATTTCCGCATTTTCCTTATGATTATTCATGTCTGTTTGCATGATTCGTGCGTTGATTTCATGATTAATGTCATTATTATTCTTGTGTTTGTTCCTTTTTATGTGTCTTGGTGTGATTTTGTAGGTAATTAGGTTAATTGGGAAAGGTGGAGGATAAGCATATGCATTGATGTTTAGCCGGGCCCGAGGCCCAATCACATCAAGCCCCCTTTTGGATTTGGAAGAAAGGAATTGGGCCTTGGGCCCAACACTAGGATTTTATTTACTTTATTCCTTCTTATTTAGTTATTTTGGTCGGGTTGTATTAAATACCCGAACGTTTTTATTTTTGCTTTATTTGCTTTTCATTATTTTTTGGGTGGGTTGTATTTAAATACCCACATTTTTTTATTCTGCCTTTACTTTCCCGCATTTTATCGCTTTCTTTACGCTTTATACTTGTGCTATGCCTTCTTGAATGCCCTATGCCATGTAAGTGTATGCTAATCAAACTTGAACCTAATTGTGTGCCTAGGAGCTTTCATTAAAATTAAATAAGTGAACATAATAAAATGGAACATTAATAAATTTGAAATCCCGAACCCAAACTCTGAAGAAATTCAGGCCGCTTTCCAACACAGGAAGGCCCGGGTTTTATTTCCTGGTTTTCTAGTCATTCAATTGAATTGACAAAACAAACTAGGTGGTGACTCCATTAATAACCTCAACGCGATCTTTCTAGGTTAAAGACCAATCAACTATGGAATTGCGCCATTAAGAGCAAGCACCACGGCATCTCACACCGAACAACGTGCAACGCTCCCGCGTCCGAGGCGCGCTACTCTTACACCCCCCCTTTTTTATAATTCACCTTTACTTAACCATTTAATTAATAATTCAATAAACTTAATTTAATGTACATATATCTTTAAAATATTTATTCAAACATCTATTTTCATATACATGGCCGCATATCACACACACTTTACACTTCATTTAAACACTTCCATTTAATATGTCATATGTCTATATGTTCTTCATTAACATATTCAAAATTAATCAATTGGTTATGACACTTTAAAGTTGCATGTTACACACATAATAAATTTCATTTTTATCCTTTATTTTCAATTAACTAATATAAATCTCAAGTAAACCATTTCATACAATTAATTAGTTAAATCAATTAGCTTCATTAAGACCCATTACAAGCCTAATTAATTGATCTTTTTAGTCCTCAAACATAAGATTGCCGCAAGCTTCAATTATAATTCACTTAACATTTGAAAATGTATCTTAAGTCTATATTCATTAAACATGCCGTATGCTAATTTTCATAACACCAAGAGACTTTAATTTTTTTAATTTAAGTTTTATGCAATAAAGAGATCCATCAATACTTAGAAAACATTTTCCATACTTTCAATCATTAAATTTAAATTTTAAGATCAATTGCATATCATCAATTAATCATATTGTAACTTAAGTTTTTATGATTTCTTAAGTGATTACTTTATGAACTTACCAATTCCTTCAAGCTTGCAAAAGATCTTACCATCCCTAAGCTATTTTCTTCATAACAATTTGGTCAAAGCATGAAAAATCACTAAACACACACACACAATACACAAACACTATACTTCTTCCCCTTTACATCCATAACTTGTAAAAACCTCACATTAAAAACTCAAACTTATAGATCTACCATGAAAACCATTCAGCCATCATATTTTTTTTACTCAAAACACATGGATCTACTAGATCTATAACCCAAACATATTCGACTATACTCACCTTTAGAAAAATAAAAGAAAAACCAAAAATAACTTGCTCTCCATTTGATCTAGCCATCAATCTACAAAGATCTTCACACCTTGACTTCTTTTGAACTTGCTAAGCTTGATTTTCACCACTACACACATGCATGTTCATCTTACAAACTATATTGGATAAGGAAATAAGATTTAGGTATCATATATGTTGCGATTTTATAAGAAAACTTGTAGATCTATATGATCCAGCCTTCAAACTTGCAAAAAGAGAAAGAAGTATTTCGACCTTGACTTTACAAAGAAGAATAAGAAAGGTTTCAGCCAAACATTAATCAATAAGTATATATCTAGTGTTTTGCTTGAAGATTGAAATGAAATAGAGAGGTAGATGATTTGGTTGAAGGAGGAAGATAAAGAAAATGTAAGAAGAAGAAGGAGTAAGAAGAAAGAAATGGAGAAGAAAGGAGGATAGAGTATTCGGTCAACTTGGAAAAATGAGAGGAAATGAGTGTTATGAGATGGGAAGGGAGAAAAAACCGTATAGGATAAGTGTATGGCTTAGGGCGATTCCATCATAACTCCCATGAACCCTCACACACCCTATAAAACCCCTTAAATCATACTTATACGTATAATTATATGTGTATATTACTAATTTTTCTACCATTTAACCCTTAAATACATATTTTTATACCATATCCCATACTCCATTAACTTATTTATACATATAATAATACACTCCACCATTTCCCACTAACTCATATACCAATATAATATTCCTTCTTACATTCCACTAACACATATACCTATTTCACCAACACATATTCCTATACCACTAACACATATACCCATATATCTAATATTTTGTATCCTCCACTAATACATATACCTATACATACTTACATACTTATTATTTAATACATTATCTAATTATATCTATATATTCCTTTTTATATCATATATATATTATATATTATATGAGTTTTATACTTACCAATACATTATTTAAGTACCATTACATTATACTTATACTAATATATTATATATATACATAATTTTTATTTTCTTACATTAGAATATCATGTATATATATACATACATACTCATTCTTATACACCATAATTTATCTTAATTCCCTATATACTTAAGCTTACATACATATGTAAATTTTCATAAACAAGTGCATGTACGTTCAAATAATTATCTTAATCATACACACGTAAATGTATTAAGTGTTCTTGATATCATATTCATCTTATTATCATACCATTATTTAGTGATTCCATTAATTATTATCATATATCATACAATTCACATCACTTGTATCATCAATACAATGTGTGTTAAAAATGAAGATATGACATATCTAGAGATAGTGAGCCAAAGAGCTCTGATTATTTTGATAGTAGTGATAATGAGAGTTATTATAGTGATACTAATGATGAATGTGGGGATGCAGGTCTTAAAAGGCATAGCTAGACAGTTAGATTTGACTCGATTACTACTATCCTTATTTTTATCTTGGTATGATTTTTTTGAATATTCAAGAGGTTAAGGATGCAATAGTTAAACATGCTATCATGAAAGGATTAGATATGTATTTAAAAAGAATGAACCTCATAGAGTTAAAGCAAAATGTGTACCTTAATGTCCTTGGACTTTATTCATATTTAGAGAAAAAATTAAAGAGAATCTAGTTATTACGTGTCACACCCACATTAACGACCTTAGTTGTGTGACATTATTGCATGTGAAATGTTAGATGAAGGATAGGATGTATACGTACATATATACATGTCTATGTGCTTGATGGTTATGATATGATGTTGACTACTTGATTGTGCATGCCTATGTGAATATATGTGTATGATGTATGAATGTTACGATGGGGAGTATAGGTGAGGAATGTGATTGAATGATAGATAGAAAGAGAAGAAGTTTGATGTTGTTAGTGTTTTATGATTGAGTTGTGGCTTAGGTACTTTGAGAGTGAGCTTAGGATGAGTTGTGGGTTGTAGGTTGGTAGTGGTATGGGCGTACGGGTCACCATACAGGCGTACCAAGCAGGAGAAATGAGTGACCTTAGGCTTTTGAAGACCGTACGGGCGTATCAAAGGGTTGTCTGGTCGTACCAATGCTCGTAGGAAATTGGGTTTATCAGGCAGATCACAGTGGTACGGACATACCAAATGAGGTACGGGCGCACCATCCCTTGTAGGATAATTTGCTTGTCGGGAGTTTTAGTTCAGTATTGGCATACCGAATATGGTATGGCCGTACACGACTTAAGTTTGACTTTTCAATGGATAAGAAAAAAGTTTTTTCTTACTTTTCTTTCATCTTTATCCTTTTTAAACCCTTGGAAATAACAGAGTGAAGAGTCTTAAGTGCCAAGAAAGTGTGAGTGTTACACCCGTAGTTGCGACCTTAGTAGTTTGTATGCTAGTATACGGGTAGAGGTCTGTATGCGTATGAGTTTGGTTATACTTTGATGATGTGGATACATGTATGTATGAATGTATGCTTGTGTTTATGATTGTATTATGTGACACTGTTGCCTTATTGGGAAGTGTGACTTCTCGGTTGGATGAGGGACAATGATGTTGATGTGTTAGGATTGGTTTTGGAGTGTGTTTTACAGGTTTTGGGAGAGTTAGGGGCTTCAATTGAGGCATGTTCTGAGTTTAGGCATGCGGTACGGATGTACGGATAGTCGTACGGGCGTACCAAGCTTGAGGGAATAGGGGAATTGAGGTCCTGGAGGTCGTACGGGCGTACCAGAGGGTTGTACGGTCGTACGTCAACTCGCAAGAATTTAGGTTTGTCAGTAACTTTGGGGTCGTACGGGCGTACCAGATGTGGTACGGGTGTAAGACAACTCACAAGAAAATCAGTCCATCAGGGTTTTTCGGTTGGTACGGGCATACGGGTATTTGGTACGGCCATACGTGACTTAAAATACCATTTTTAAAAGGATAAACTTAGACTTTTCTTTGATTGTCTTTCCATTTCTTTCTTTTAAACCCTTTCCTTACGTCCCTAAACCCTAGAGTTCGTCTCCTTTCAGTTTATTAAGCGTAGCGGAGTTGGTTTTACAAGGTTAGAAGCTTAGAGACGTGATCAGACCTTAGCAGTTTTACTTCTACCAGGTTTGTGCTAGTTAGTGTTGTTGAGTATTAGTTGTTCTTTGCTTCTTTGATTGCTTTTAAGCCAAGTATGGCTTAGTGAATGATGATTGGGGATTGGATTCCCATAATTGCATATTCTTTGATGCCATGAGCTTGTTATCTGTTTAGTTTCATGATTCTTGCTTGAGATTCCATTTGATACTCTCGTATGTTAGCATATTCATGACATTTGGGAGTGTACATGCCTAACAGAGTGAGGGAAAATGAGGAAAGGCATGCTGGATCATATAGTACAGGATTCCATAATGGAATCGTATATTATATTTCCTCCTACGGGAGTTGAGTCTCGAGACATAGGCATAACAAAAGGGCCTACGGGCCAGGATTACAGTTGTCCTCCTTTGGGAGTTGAGTACCGGTACATAGGGATCCAGCATGGGAATATATTGTGCACAATAAGCGAAAAAGGAAAGAGGGAAGAGAGTACAGAACAGGAAGAGGAAATGGGGCAACATACCATTGCATTGTATTGTCTGTTATTTGATATGCTTATTTCTGCTATATGTGTTGTGATAGCTAGTACTACTGAGTCTTCGACTCAGTGTTTATCAATTGATGAACGCAGGTTCCGAGCCTACTGTAGAAGGCCCAGAGCAGTGACGGCCAGAGTGAGCAGAGGAGCGGATTCATCAGCAAATCCCAACCTCGAGGTGGTCCAGAGTAGCCGAGCATACTTTCTTTTTGTAGCCTATTAGTGTAGCTTGTATATATTAGAGAGGCAGTAATGTATTTGTAGTTGGTGGTGACTGATATGGTTATTGTAAACAGAACCTTTGTATATTAATGAATATACTTTTGTTATTGACATGTCCATTCGATTGAATGTATGGTGTTATCCAGGGTTATGTTTGGTTCTGTTTGATGATTTCATCGCCATACTACATGTTGTCCCTATACGACATCTATTTATACGTGTACAGGTATCCCTTGTAGTGTATATAGTGGTTTCCCATACGGGAGGTCGTTATGTATGCTACGGGAGCATGTTACTCCAGGTATGGGCTGGGTGTGACATGTTTTAGTGGTATCAGAGCTATAGTTTAGCTCACCATGTAAATTATCTGTTAGTTAGGACTACTGCCTATGATTAATAAGTTACAAACAAGGAGTTTGCCAGTCCTTACCGCTGCTAACCATTATGATCTATGTTTATGTGTTACATATTAGGTTTCATGACAGATCGAGCCATAATTATTAGTGAGGAAGGAGGGGGTAACTTTAATCCCTAAGAGAGTATATCAGATACAGGGGATAGAGGTGAGAGACAACCGAGACAGGAAAGACAAGGGGAACCCAGTGAGAGGGCACCTCGAGTTGAGAGAGCAGATGCTTCAGCTGTAGACCCTATGGCAACTCAGTTTGCCTAGTTTCTTTGGTACTTACAGGAACAGGGTTAGACTTTACGTGTTACTCCAACTCCACCCCCACCATAACCTAGAGAGGAGTATAAAATGGATTTTAAGAAGTTGAGATCTTATAGAGCCACAGATTTTGTTAGGATGATGGATCCGTATATGGTAGAGATGTGGTTAGAGCGGACACAGAGGGTTCTACGTCAGTTGAAATGTCCCGAGATAGCTAAGTTTGAGTATACTATCTCCCTATTACAGAATGATGCTTATGAATGGTAGAAGACCATTCTGCAGAGTATGGCAGACCCTCTAGTGCTGACATAGGATGATTTTCAGAGGGAATTCCATCAGAAATATGTGTCTGCTACTTATACTGATCAGAAGCTGCATGAGTTCCTCAATTTGAGACAGAGGGACATGTCGGTTGCAGATTATGAGAGGGAGTTTACACGGTTAGCCTATTATATGACCAACATTCTGACTTCTGGTCAAGAGAGATGCAAGACATTAGAATAGGGTTTGAATCTTTGGATAAGGGCATTGGTTTAGGGTTTTAACTATGAAGATTTTTCAGTATTAATGGCCAATATGCTAAACCAAGAGCATACAATGCAAGAGGAGAGTGCCTGTTCAGAATTTCTGAGGAGACCATTTAGAGGGTTGAGTTCTTCATCAGGATTCCAGAAAAGGTGCAAGTTTAGAGGTTCATTCCCTTCCTGATCAATTGATGTTAGACCGACACCACTTCAGCATTCTTAGAGTGGGAGATCCACATTTTACAGTAGTAGTTCAGGTACGGGACAGGGTTTATGCTATACTTATGGTTGAGCACATTATGGGGCTTGTCGAATAGGTACCAATCTGTATTATCGATGTGGTAGAGCCAGTCATTATACAAGAGAGTGTCCCATACAATATGATATGCTGGTACATACTATTTCAGAAAGGGGATCCTACCAATAAGGTCCGATGGCTAGATCTAGTTTCAGAGGTTTCCAGAGTTCAGAGAGGGGCAGAGGCAAAGGAAGAGGTTGTAATAGAGGAGGTCGTGGCTCCAGTTAGGGGTCACTGAATCAGATTATTGGGGCTCCTGCCAGAATATATAACTTAGTGCAATGGGATGATCAGCATGCCTCTGACGTGGTGGTTGGTAATGTCCTCATCTTTAATCATGATAAGTTAGTTTTATTTGATCCCGGTTCTTTGCATTCCTATATTAATGTGGGATTCACCTGATTGCTTAATATGCCATATAAGGAGTTAGGTTATGAGATACTTGTATCGAGTCCACTAGGTAGGGATATGATAGTTGACAGAGTTTATAGACAATGTCCTCTACTTATTCATGATGTATGTTTTATGTCAGACTTAGTAGAGATGCCCTTTCGTGAATATGATATTATATTGGGTATGGATTGGTTAGCAAGGTATGGGGCAGTAATGGATTTTTAGTGGAAGACAGTGGCCCTTCAGCACCTAGAGCATGCTCCAGGTCAGATAAAGGGTAACGTGCTGTCTGTTACCGCTAGACTGATTTCAGTTGTGACAGCCTAGAAACTGCTGTTACAGGGTTGTGATGTGATATTAGCACATATGACAGATGTGAAACAGAGGGGAGTACTGTTGATAGATATTTAAGCAGTATGTGACTTCCCTGATGTGTTTCCAGAAGAATTGCTAGAGTTACCACCAGTAAGAGAAGTAGAGTTTGAGATCGAGGTGTTATCGGGTATTGAGCTAATTTCTATGACACCTTACCATACAGTGCCATTAGAATTGAAGGAGTTGAAGATAAAATTGCAAGAATTATTAGAAAAGGGTTTCATTAGACCAAGTGTTTCACTATAGGGTGCACCTATGCTATCTGTGAAGAAGAAGGATGGTACGATGAGGATGTGTATTGATTACAGACAGTTGAATAAGGTGATGATCAAGAATAGATACCCTTTACCACGTATTGATAACCTATTCGATCAGTTGAAAGATGTCGTAGTGTTCTCTAAGATTGACTTGAGATCAGGCTATCATCAGCTTTAGGTCAAGGAAGGTAGCATAGCGAAGACAGCTTTTCGGACTCGCTATGGGCACTATGAATTCCTAGTAATGCCATTCGGGTTGACGAATGCACCTGCAACATTCATGGCACTAATGAACATGGTTTTTATGGATTATTTAGATCAGTTTGTTATGGTATTCATTGATGATATCCTGGTGTATTCAAAGACTTAGGAAGAGCACGATAGGCATCTAAGATTGGTGTTGCAACAATTACAGGAGAAGCAGTTGTATGGTAAGTTGTCTAAGTATGACTTTTAGCTGGAACAGGTAGCATTTTTGGGACATGTTATTTCAGCCGAGGGAATTGGAGTGGACCCAAGTAAAATAGAAGCCGTATTGAATTGGCCAACTCCATGAAATATCAGTGAGGTTGGTAGTTTTCTAGGGTTAATTGGATACTACAGAAGGTTTGTGAAAGGTTTCTCCATGATTGCTATGCCCTTGACGACGCTACTCTGGAAGGATGTTCCTTTTGTTTTGATGGATGAGCATCAACATAGTTTTAACAGATTGAAGGAATGTTTGACTTAAGCTTCGGTCTTGACATTGCCTATGCCAGATAGAGATTTTGTAATCTATAGTGATACTTCGCTTAATGGATTGGGATGTGTTCTCATGCAAGATGGGAAAATGATTGCGTATTCTTTGAGACAGTTGAAGCCTCACAAGAAGAACTACCCTACACATGATCTAGAATTAGCCGCCATTGTTTTTGCCTTAAATATTTGGCGATATTACTTGTACGAGGAGTTATGTTACATGTACATAGATCATAAGAGTCTAAGGTATCTGAGTACACAGAAAGAACTGAACTTAAGGAAATGACGTTGGATTGAGCTGATTAAGGATTATGACTGCATGACTGACTATTACCCGGGGAAAGCTAACTCAGTTGCGGATGCAATGAGCCGTAAGATTTTTGTCGAGTTGAGACAGTCACCCTTGATGTTAGTTTGGGAAATGCACCAGCTAAATTTCTCACTGATGATGCAATCTAATTGTATTTTAGCACAGTGGTAGTTGCAAGTGAAACTGGAATTGACAGAACAGATTCAGAGAAGTGTAGTGAATGATAAAGAGTACTAGAAGTAATTACAGAAAGTTCAGATGGGCAAAGCTATACTGTTCACCATAGATGAAAACGATTGTCGCACCCTAATTTCGGACCGGTGTTGATTCGGATCGATCCCGGGTTAATTCTGGACCATTTAGGGTTCTTTCGGGCCATTCTGGGTCCTTTCGGGCCGGGCTTGGCCCGTTTAGGGTTTAGTTTGGCAGCCTAGGGA
>CANYBF011162865.1:0-39659 GCA_948192965.1 Dalechampia spathulata | reverse complement strand
CATATTAAAGTATAATGAATGGGCACAAATGAGCATTATGGTGCGTATATGTGTGAGATGGTTATACGAATGTGCATGATATGTCCCCGTGTGTTATGAGGCCAATGTGCTATGATATGTAATCTGATTGGCTATAGGAGTTGTATTGTATGCATTATGTTATGAGCATTGATAAGGTGTTAGAGGACTGCTAACCATGATTTGTGACCTAAGTATAGTCCTGTAGAGGACATGTTTGGAAGTGTTTATGTATGCAGGTGAACGCCTATTCATTAGTGGTAAAGAGGTTTGTCGTATCGTGTTATTTCATGTATATGAGGATTGTATTAAGATTGGAACACTACTGAGTTATATACTCAGCGTTCGTTGTTTGATGGACGCAGGTTTGTAGCAGTATGGAGGATGCGGATCCTTAGGCAACCATTCAGCAAGGATTTGTGCAGACAAGGACTTAGAATAGGATGTAATTGTGTTTACTTTATTATTCATTCTTTTGTTAGCAGTAATTGTAATATAATTATGTGTCGTGGTGTTCTCTAAGTTTATGTTGCCTACCTGCCATTACTTAGTATGATCATATGCATGCTTAATTTAGATGACGGTTTATCCCTTGTGGGGTAGTTAATGATTTTCTTTCTTAGGGAGTCATTAACTATCCTACGGGAGCATGCCACCCCTGGTCTGGGTGTGACATAAACATTTATACCTTTTACAATATGTACTAATTTGCTAAGTTTATGAGAAAGTTTTCAAAATTAATGTGATTATGAGTTAATTATGTCCACCTTCCAAATACGCATGCCTTACATAAGTAATCCCATTTTCTCAAAACACCCACATTCACTCATGTAGACATATAAAGTAAAGCAAACAACTATGACAAATAAGTAAGCAAAACAAGGTAAGCAGAGTAAATGCCAGCTTCCCCACACTTAGAGAACACATTATCCTTAATGTGAAAAGACATAGCAAAACATAAACATAATAAGACACACAAAAGATAGAAAAGAAAACAAATAAATTGCAAAGAGAGGGTTGGAATTTTCAGTTGCCTAAGGGTGGAGGTGAACTTGGTGGAGAAGGAGTTGGAGAGGGTACATGGACGCCTAAAAGTTTGAAGAATCATAACATTTTCCACCTTTGATAGTGTTGCTTTATGCATATCTTATTCACTGTGGCCTCCACTCGAGTGAGGCAAGCGGCATTCACTGTAACTCTGTTATTGTCTTTTCTATTGTAGCTCGTGCTGCATGTGGGTGCTCCTCCTTGTCCTCATGGTGTTACTACCCCTATGTTTGCTCCTCCTCCTCAACAACACCTTCCTCTTCCTCCTCTTCCTCATTATTAGTATCTATGTCAAGGTGCCTCTACTTAACACCATCTTGGTCACCATAGGCTTTGAACTATGCGCCTCACTTGTAGGTGAGCCCTGTATCCTATAAATACTTGGTAAAAAATTTCTCAGATGGCAATAGGGTTAAGTCAGACATCTCAATGTCAAAATAATCAGCAATAGCCATAATCACATGTCTTAAACCTAGCTTCCTACTATTCGGTCTCACCATCTGTTGGAACCCTTTCATAAGGTGAAAGATGGTGCAGTAGGGTCGGTCATTTAGCATGCACCACATGGGAAAGAGTTCCTGAATAGATACTTTATTGTTTTCTATCTTAGCAAAGATAGAGACAGCCATATACTTGTGCAGTAAAATAAGGATAGGGTCCTTGATGAGAAGGTTAAGAGCATTGTGGGCATTATAGGGTATTTGGCCTCTTGTGATTTCATTCCAGAAGCCCTTGGCTCTAAAGTCAACATGTGCAGAGGTTAGCCCTTATTGAGGGAGGTCTAAGACATCTTCAATCATCTGATATGTCATCTCTATGGTTTCTCCCCTCAGCCTAAATTGAATTCTTCCTAGCCTATTGTCCACTAGCTCACAGGTGGCGTAGAACTGAAGAGTGAGTTCCTTCCAAACAAGGTGCTCATCAATAATAAGATTGCCCCATCCTAGCTTGGAAGTGAATTCTTTCAAGGGGGCTAGAGCCTGAAGCTACTCCATCAAGTTCCAATCAAAATAACAAGGGAGGATGAGTTGTTTCTTATAGATTTATTTGTATATCCACCCTCTTCTGGCGAGCGGATTAGAAATGGGGCTCCATATTGCTCTAAAAGGTCTGGTTATGATTATAAGGATGTGGGAGCTTTAACCTTGTCTTATGGGCATTTAGCAATGTTCTTAACTTTTCTAGATATCCTGTAAATAAAATAAAATTAGTTTCAATCAAGGGAAGGAGCAACATAATAAGTTAGAGTACACGTTAGGATAGGCCACGATCGTGACTTTCAATTTTGCTTTCCCCACCTGTTTTTTATTCTTGCAACGAAGCAGTAAAACTCATAATCAAAAAGCAAAATCATAATCTAAATAATGAATAACATAAAATAAGAATGCCCAAATTAACCTCAATACATTACAATTGCATTCCTCAATCAAAAACCTAGATTTTTAAAATCCAGTATTCAAGAACAAGAGAGAGAGAGGAGGCACTTACTTGTGAATGGATGATGATTAAGGGCAAAAATGTAGAAAAACTAAGAAATCTAATGTGGAAATGGTAAGAAATTGATAGAAATTGAGTTTGGGCATAAGGGAGAGTGTTTGGGATTCTTAGGCAAGTGAGGAGTTATGTTTTGAAGGGAAACTCTCTCTTTTATACTAAATAAAATTCTGGAAATCTGGGTTTGGGAACTGTTATCATCATCGTGACTTGCCTTAGAAAAATTTTTCTTACCTCACTCTTTTAGCTAACTTTCTGTCACGATCGTGACTTGCCTTAGACTTAAAATTCTTTGGCTCATCACATGCGCAACCTTCTGTTATGATCGCGAATTCCCTTTTTTTTCACCATTTGACTGCATTTTTCTTTTCTCTTCAATTCCTAATGATCACACATAAAAAGTTAAACTTAAAAACATCCTTTTGCACTATGAAATCATGCATTTAAAGGGTTGTAAATACTTGAAAATCAACTTATACATAATCAAAAGCTTAGAAACTCCAATCCAAAACATGGTTACATGCTAAGTTTAAGGTCATCAACTAGACCTTATCTGCTTATGTGCTCATTTTAAGGGTATTACCTCTGTTAGTTTGTGAGTCAAACCTCCTAGGTAGATTTTACATCTCTGGCCATTAACCTTTAATGATTCTCCACTGTCATTTTATAGCTTGAGTGCTCTGTTGTCGAAAACCTGCTGCACTTTGAAGGGACCACTCCATCTTGATTGGAGCTTTCCAAGAAACAATTTCAACCTAGAATTAAACAATAGCACATCATCACCAACTTTAAATGATTTTACCTTAATGTATGTATCATGCCATTGTTTGGTCCTCTCCTTGTATAGCTTGGCATTTTCATATGCTTGGTGTCTTAATTCCTCCAATTCCTACAGCTGCAGTAGTCTTTTATCTTCTGCCTTCTTCATATCATAGTTTAGGTGATTGATTGCTCAATATGCTCTGTACTCCAACTCCACAAGTAGATGATAGGTTTTTCCATAGACCATTCTATAGAGGGTTGTTCCTATAGGGGTCTTGAATGCTGTCTAATATGCCTAAAGGGTGTTATCTAGCCTTACTGTCCAATCTTTCTTGGAACCATTAACTACCTTCTCCATGATTCTTTTCAGCTCTCTATTCACTACTTCCACTTGACCATTGGTATATGGATGGTATGTTGTGGAGACTTTATGGTGCACATTATGCCTTCTTAGCATGGCCTCCAATTTCACATTGAAAAAATGTGTTCCTCCATCGCTGATGAGTGTTCTAGGGACTCGAAACCTGGCAAATAACTTCTTGATGAATCTACTAACCACTCCACCATCATTAGTGGGACTAGCCACTGCTTTGGCCCATTTGGAGACGTAATCAACCCATACCAGTATATATTTATTCCCCATGGAGGTGGGAAATGGTCCCATTAAGTCTATGCTCCAAACGTCAAATATTTCAACCTCCAGGATTGAAGATTGAGGCATCTCATCCCGTTTGGAGATGTTCCCAGTTCTCTGACATTTATCACAATGAAGCACATAATCTCTTGCATCTTTGAAGATTGTCGGCTAGTAAAACCCGCCTTCTAACACCTTGCTAGAGCATGCTTCAAAGCATTTTCCAAGGAATCAAACATAATATCTGCATCTAGAGCATGCTTCAAAGCATTAAAAGCATTCAAATACTGATCATTGAAATCAAACACAATGTCCTTGACTAACAAGTTTATCAAAGGTCTAGCAATGACATGAAAAGTTTTTATAAAGTGACGATAAAATCCCGTATGTCCAAGGAATCCTCTTATTTTTTTTACATTCTTTGGTGGTGGTAGATTAGATATTACCTTAATCTTAGCTCTATCCACCTCAATACCTTCCTTTAAGATCTTGTGGCTGAGTATAATTCCCTATTCTACCATGAAATGGCACTTTTCCCAATTCAATACTAAGTTAGTCTCTTCACAATGTTTCAAGACTCTTTCTAAATTTTGCAAATAAGACTTAAAAGAGTCTCCAAGCATTGAGAAGTCATCCATGGAGATTTCCATAAATTTCTCAATCATATCAGCAAATATAGCAATCATACATCTCTGAAAAGTGGTAGGTGCATTACACAAACCAAAAGGCATATGCCTATAAACAAATGTACCATATGGACATGTGAAAGTTATTTTCTCTTTGTCTTGAGGGAAGATGAAAATCTGATTATATCTTGAGTAGCCATCTAAGAAACAATAGAAAGAATGACCTGCTATCTTTTATATCATTTGATTAACAAAGGGAAAAGGAAAATGGTCTTTCCTAGTAGCAGCATTTAACTTCCTATAATCTATGCAAACTCCCCAGCCCGTTACTGTCCTAGTTGACAACAATTCCTTCTTCTCTTTCTCTATCACATTCATGCCTATCTTCTTTGGCATGTATTGGATAGGACTCACCTACTCACTATCATATATAGGGAAGATAATATCTGCATCTAGTAGCTTTATTACCTCTTTCTTTACAATATTCTGCATATTGGGGTTAAGTCTCCTTTGCCTCTCTCGAGCAGGCCTACTTCTCTCCTCCAAGTGTATTCTGTGCATAACCATATCTAGGCTAATTCCCTTTATGTCTGATAGCTGCCAGCCTAGAGCTCGAATGTGCCTATGCACCATTTGAGCAGTTTGTCCTCCTGCGCTAAAGTAAGCTTATTAGATACAATGATTGGTAGTGTCTCTTTACTTCCTAAGAAAGCATACCTTAAGTGCTTTGGTATGATTTTTAGTTCTAATACAGGTGGTTTTTCAATGGAAGGAGGAGTAGGGTTAGCATTTCTTACAAGAATTTCCATCTTAGGTGATTTGCCACTTTCCTCACCTATTACCTCAGTTTCCTCCTCTATTATGACATTCTGTACTTCTCCATTCGTGACAGTGGACACACATTCATCAACAATGTCTACCTTCATGCATACCTCACCCTCCATTGGCCATTTCATTGCTTTCTTCATACTAAATTCCAGCCGCTCTTCATCTATTTGAAGAGTAAGTTTTCTTGCATGTACATCAACCAGTGCTCTCCCTGTATTCAAGAAATTTTTTCCTAGAATCAGGGGACAATTAATGTCCTCATTTTAATCCAGCACCATAAAATCTACTGGAATGATGAACTTGTCCACTTTCATAAAAACATCCTCGATGATCCCGAATGGTTTCTTCATTGACTGATCCACCAGCTGAATTACCATTGATGTAGTTTTGATTTCTCCAATACCTAGCTTCTGGAAAATGGCATATGGCATCAAGTTGATATTTGCGCTCAAATCATGAAGACATTTATTAAACACCACATTTCTTACTTTACAAGCAAGGGTAAAACTTCTAGGATCCTGTAGTTTTGATGGAATTTTGCTTGATATAATCAAGCTACAGTTTCCAATTAATAAAATCGGTTGTGTATCATTAATTTTGCATTTATGTGCTAAGATTTCCTTTAAAAATTTAGCATATTTAGGTATATCTTGAATCATCTCCACAAACATCATATTTATCCTCTATTTTTTAATTTTTCCATAAATGCAGTAAACTTTTCACTTACCATAGATTGCACTAATTTTTATGGAAATGGAATAGGGGCTATGTACTTACCTGGTCTTGAAGTATTTTCCTTCTTTTCCTTCCTGGCATCTATATCATGATCGTGACTTCTAGTGTCACAATCATGATAGTGGCTTTCTTCTACCTCAGCATGTGAAGTCCTAGCTTCACTACTGCTCTGTCTCCTTTCTTCATCCCTGCATTCATGCTGGATAAAGGTAGGTTCTTTTCCTTGGTTGAAAAGCTCCTTACCACTCCTTAGTTGTATTGCATTTACTTGCTCCTTGGGGTTTGGCTCGGTGTTGCTTAGAATTCCTTCAAGGTTCCTCTATGCAATTGCTATTGCCAGCTGCCTTACTTGTACTTCTAAGTTGTGGATGGAGGAGGAATGATTCTTCATGATTTGATCGAATTTGGCTTCCATTCTTTTTTGTGACTCCTCTTGGCTTGTCAATTTAGTTCCCAACATCTCCATGAATTTTTCCATATTAGACTCAAAATTGTTCTGTTGAGTAGGTACTGGTTGTTGTGACTTATGTGCATTTCCTGTACTGTTACTCTATGAAAATTTTGGATGATTTCACCATCCAGGATTATATGAATTAGAGTAGGGATTGTTAGCTTGTCTTCCTAAGGAGTGTGGCATGTTTCCCACAAAACTAACCTGCTCCATGGCCTCATATGCATTGCACTCGTTCATATCATGTCCTGCTTGTCCACACAGCTCACATGAACTGGATACCTTTGATAAGTTACTGATTAATTTCATCAAATTTGCAACTTCAGCCTACAAACCAGTAACAGCATCAAGAGATAGAACACCTTTCTGTTCTTTAATTAACATTCTTGACTTGTTCAATGCCCATAATGCATTGGTAGCTACCATTCCTTCTAGCAATTCATAAGTTACCTCTACAGTTTTTTTCATCAGGGACCCTCTTGCTACTGCATCAATGGTCCCTCTAGTGGTTATGTTGACCCCATTGTAAAATGTCTGCAACAACAATTCTCTTGGTAAGTTATGATGGTGACACTTCCTTTGTAGCTCCTTGAACCTTTCCCATGTCTCATATAGAGATTCATTATCCATCTACTGGAAGTTGGTGATCTCCTTGATGATCTTTGTAGTTTTTACCAAAGGAAAGAGGAAAGTATTCAGCCAAATTTTTACCTTGTCCCTTGATGTGAATGGGAATAGCCTCAGCCTTATAGCATCCTCTATTATTCCATTGTACCTAAAAGTATCATAAATCTCCAGAAAATTCAAAATATGAGTGTTAGGGTCCTCATTCGATAAACTAAAAAACTGTACCAAAGACTGCAACATTTGCAGTAAAGCTGGCTTGATCTTGAAATTATTGACTGCAACCGCTAGTCTCATTATGCTTTGTTGGTTAGCATGCCAGGCTTGACCATATCCATCAAGGTTCTCTATTCTTCTGCCATTTCTACTAGATTTTCCTACACAACTCTTTCCTGAGCAACTCTTTGGTTCTCTCTTTCAAGCCATATTGGATCTTCACAAGCTTCAAACAATGGTGATTGAGAGTTCTTGGTTCCCCTGCTCATACACTTACACCACTCAAACAAAAATTAAAAATAAAACAAAATGCTTAAATCAAACTTTACTCTCTTTATTGCAATGTTAGACATGTAAATCCTCGGCAATGGTGCCAAAACTTGATCGTCCTTGAATAATCGTGAAACGACAGTAGTTTTAATCACTACTTCACTGTAAGCATACAGATTATTATAGTAAAATATCGATCCCACGAGGATTTATTATCTATCCACCACTACTCAAATTTCCTATCTATTTAGGTAACAATAATGGTTTGGCGTTTGGAAGTAACCATTTGCAAATGTAAGTAGGTAATGAGGTAAACTAAACTTAGAGATAAGAAGGTGAAACAATGGTGAGAAATATAGGATTTGAGATCTTCATCTCCAAGTCAGGATAACAGTCATATTCTTATTACTACCCAAGATATCCTACAGCATTGATAGCCCTCTCTCGAGGCTAAACCAACTAAACTTCTTACTAATCTCAGATTCACTTAGTCATTGTCATGGTTCTCTAATTAGGGAAGCTAATAATCAATCATACAGGAATTAGGAACATGTATATCTCTCATACACATCTACTTAACCAGAATGAATAAGCATTCCACAATCCAACTCTCATTGCGATTACAGAGCATAAGAAATCGTTTAGAAAACTAACCTTTAGAATTGAACATCTCTCAATGAACAAGCATTCTGCAATCCAATTCTCATTGCAATTGTAAAGCAGAGATTTTGTTTCTAAAGCTAATCTTTAAAATTAAACATTCATAGTAATATTGAAACAAGAACAATAAGTTACCCTAGAAAGGGATTTTAGAAATCAAATCCTACATAAAGTACTTAGCTACTCATGGCTAATGGAAAATACAAGAGAAGTGAAGAACAAAGAAAAACACTATATAAAATTTACCCTAAGGAATGAACTTTTACTTCTGTAGATGGTGTGTCCTTTAATCCTATATGTCATCCTCTTTTTATGCTTTGAGTGGGGTCCTCAAGCTTTAACTTCAATTTATTTCTATCTTTGCCCATCTTATTAATTTCATTCCCCATGAGGTCTTCTTTAAAGTAGTTTATTTTTGTTCCCCCCATGGATCCCATTTTCCCACTCAATCTTCTGCAGATTTCATGCATTTAATAACTCATAATTGAGAAGTCATAATTATGACTTTGCAAATCAGTATCATGACTTGGTTGCTTGATGGTGCTTGAGCTCACAACCTTTCTGTCAGGATCGTGACTTAGAATGTCAGGATCATGACTTAACTTTAGCTCATCTTCCTCTTGGCATAGCTTCTATCACGGTCGTGACTTTGAATGTCATGATCATGACTTTGCTTCAAGGTGTCCTCTTTGCATCTAGCTTTTGTCACAATTGTGACTTTAAATGTCACGATCGTGACTTGCTCCTTTAAGTCTTAAAATGCTTCATTTCTTCTCTGTTGCTTTCCTAAGGCTACACACTCAACAAACTCATCAAATTCTACTAAATCAAAGCAAAAAAATGATAAAGTGAACATCAAACACTAACTATATGCAACTAAAAAATCATACAAATGGACATACATCATTAATATATGAAAGCAATGAATGTTTATTTTTTGAAATAATCCCACTATACAGGTTTACGGAATGCTTACAGGTGGTATATGATTATACATGTTTTACATCATTAAAAATAAATTTATACTACATTTAACAGGTCAATTATTTGAATCCCTTGTATGGTGGTTATCAATTTTATAATTTAAGAAGTTAGTAATCACACTACAAGAGCTTGTTACACCGTTGGAGGTGTGACATGTTAGAGTGGTATCAGAGCTATGGTTTAGCTCACTTATGATTATATTTACTACCAAAGTAGAAGTTAAATGAATAGGAGTTATGTTAGTCCATGCTGCTGATAAATGTTATTTCTATTTTATGTATTGTTACAAAATAATCATCATGACATATAGAGCTGTTATTGTTGGTAAAGAAGGCAAGGGTAATTTTAATCCCTAGGAAGGCACATTTAAGGCTAGTAATCAAGCAGAGGGTGAACAAAGACAAGGTGAATAGGGAGAACAGGTAAAGAGAGTGCCACCTATTGAATAGCCTACAGTTGTTGGAGTAAACGCTATAGTTGCACAGTTTGCATAGTTCCTTTGTACTCTTTTAGGACAGGTTGAACAGGTTATGCTAGCTCCACCTGTAGTAATTCAAAGAGAGGAACCAAAGTAGGACTTTAAAAAGCTACAAACTTATGAAGCTATAAATTTTTTGGGGACTACTAACCCTTATGTAGCTAGAGCATACATGGAGGGTACTTTAATAGAGGAACTATTCTGATGAGCTTAAATTTGAGTATGCCATTTCCTTGCTTCAAGATGATGCATATGAGTGGTGGAAGACTAGTCTATAAGGTTTAGTAAATCCTCTAGGTCTATCTTGGGCAAACTTCCAAATGGAGTTTCAATAGAAATATGTTATGACTGTATATACTGATCCGAAATTGTAGGAATTCTTGGGACTGAGACAGGGAAACTTATCAGTGGTAGAATACTAGCAAGAATTCATCTGACTTGCTTACTATACTGGTAACATTTTAACTTTAGGGTGAAAAGGGTGTAAGATGTTCAAGTAAGGTTTGAAGCCCATAATTAGATCTTTAATACAGGGATTTAATTATGATAATTTCTCAGTGTTGATGGTGAATGCCTTGAGCCAAGAGCATACAATTCAAGAAGAGGATGATAACTAAGTTCGGCAGGCTAAGAAAAAGCCCAGGGGCCCTAATTTTCCTTCCAATTCATAAAAGATGGGCAAATTTAGAGGGCCATTTATACCACAACCCTCTAGATTCATACCATTGGTACCCTATAGAGCATAGAGTGGATAGTTTATTAATCGTAGTGGTTTTGATGGAGGACTTTTGATTATGTCCCATGCATGGTATATATCATTTAGGAGTTTGCAAAATGGGGACAAGTTTATATTATCATTATGGAGGCATTGGACATTATGCTCGAGAGTGCCCTAATAGTAATATGCTGCCAGTTCATACAGTTGCTAAAGGTGGATCATATTAGTCAAATCCTGTAGTACGATCGATGACTGGAGTATCACAAATCAATAATTTTAGTAGAGGTCGAGGCAGAGGCTAGAGTGGCGGTGGTAGACTTAGTAGTCAGAGTTTTGTTAACCAAACTACAGTAGCTTTAGCTCGTTATATAGTCTATGATAGAAAGAGGAGTTATAGGCTATGAATGTTATGATTGGTAATTTCCATATCCTTGATCATGATGTGCTATTATTATTTGATCCTAGATCGAGTCATTCATATATCAACATTAGAGTTGTATACTTATTAGATATCACGAGTGAGAGATTAGGGTATGATATGTTAGTATCCAGTCCTTTAGGGAAAGATGTTGTAGTGAACATGGTTTATTGTCAATGCCCATTAGTTTTACAAGATATAGTTTTCCCTACCGATGTAATCAGGATTCCATTTACAGAGTATGATGTTATACTGATATGGATTGGTTATCTCAATATCAAGTAGTGATGGATTACAAAAGGAAGACTATTATGAATTAGTTAGCATATAGGGAATCAAACCATCGATTATTCTCTGTTTGATTTCAGCAACAGCTGCCCAAGAATTATTGAAACAGAGATGTGAAGTTGTACTAACACATGTAGTTAATATTAGATAATCGAGATTATAGCTAGCTGAGATTCCTACAATACATGATTTCCCAAATGTGTTTTAAGATGAATTACCAGGATTGCCTTCAATCAAAGAAGTTAAATTTGAGATTGAGACTTTTCCTAGAACCAAACTGATATCTATTCTACCTTACCATATAAATCCCACTAAATTAAAGAAGCTAAAGCAGTAGTTATAGGAGTTACTAGATAGGGTATTTGTATCTCCTTGGGGTGCACCTTTACTATTTATGAAGAAGAAAGATGGGACTATGTGGATGTGCATTGATTATTGGCAATTGAATAAGGTGACTACCAAGAATCACTATCTTTTACCTCATATTGATGATTTATTTGATCAATTAAAGGAAACATCTATATTTTTTGAAATTGATATGAGATCTGGTTACCACTAATTGAGAGTTTAGGAGAATAGTATTCCAAAGACTGCTTGCATACGAGGTAAGAGCACTATGAATTTATAATTATGCCTTTTTGATTGACTAATGCATCGGTAGCATTCATGGTTTTGATGAGTACAGTCTTCAAGGAATACCTTAATCAATTTGTTATGGTTTTCATTGATGATATTTTGATTTACTCTCAAGATCGAAAGGAGCATGATCGACACTTATGCTTTATCCTACAATTGATGAGAGAGAAGTACCTATACAAGAAATTATCAAAATGTGCATTCTAGCTAAATCAAGTTTGCTTTTTAAGGCATGTAATTTTAGCCAAAGGTGTTACAATTGACCCTAGCAAGAAAGAAGTCGTTATGAATTGGTAGACTCCAAAATCTTTTATTGAGGCATGTAGTTTCTTGGGTTTAACAGGATACTATTGATGATTTGTAATAAGTTTTTTCATGATTGCTACACCTTTGACTACACTTCTATAGAAAGGTGTACCAATTGAGTGGATAGAGAAATGTCCAAAGAGTTTTGATTAGCTAAAGTAGTATTTGACCCAAGCACCAATGTTAACTTTACATATGCCAGGGAAAGAGTACGTTGTCTATAGTGATGCTTCACTAAATAGGTTAGGTTGTGTTCTGATGTAATAATGGAAGGTGATTGCTTATGCTTCTCAATAGCTTAAGCAACATGAATGAAACTATCTGATACATGATCTAGAATTGGCAGTTATTGTGTTCGTATTGAAGATTTGGTGATATTACTTATATGGTAAGAAATGTTACATTTATATAAATCATAAGAACTTGAAGTATTTAGAATGCAAAAAGAGCTGAATTTGAGGTAAAGGCAATGGATTGAATTGATTAAAGACTATGACTACATCATAGATTATCATCTAGGGAAAGCTAAATTGGTAGTTGATGCTCTAAACCAGAAAACATTTGCTACATTACAATAGTCAACAATGATGTTAGTATAGGAAATTTGATGATTGAATCCTATATTCATGGTGCAACTAGATTGTGTTCTTACTGGATTACGGTTATAGGTTAAACGTCTATTGCCAGACTGTATTAAAAAAGTTGCATATAATGATGTTGAATATCAAAAGTAGTTAGGGAAAGTTTAGACAAGTAATCAAAATGTCTTTACTTTAGAGTCTAAAGGGTTATTGAGATAGAAATATCATATTTATATCCCAGCAGATGAAGAATTGAAGAGACAGATACTAGAAAAAGCCTGTAATAGTTTGTATTCATATCATCCTAGAGGTACTAAGATGTATCGAGACTTGAAGCTATCTTATTGCCAGGCAGGTATGAAGAGAGATAATGTAGAATTTGTTTCCAGATGTTTAATGTGTCAATGAATAAATGCTGAACACTAGGTACCAATAGGTTTATTACAACCATTACCTATACCGGAGTGGAAATGGGATAGAGTGATGATGGATTTTATTACAAGACTACCGCTAACACATAGTAAATATGATGTTATTTAGGTAATTATTGATAGATTTACTAAATCATCATATTTTATACCTGTACATATGGATTATAGCTTAAAACAACTAGTAGAATTATATATGCGAGAGATAGTGAGACTCCATGGAGTACTATCATTAATTATTTCTGATAGAGATCCATAATTTACTTCCTAATTTTAGGAGAGTTTCCAATGAGTGTTAGGTACTAAGGTACATTTAAGCACAACATTCCATCCATAGATGGATAGACAATCCAAGTAGATTATTTAGATATTAGAAGATATGCTTTGAGATTGTGTTTTAGATTAGGTTAGTAGCTCAAATAGGTACATTCCTCTTAATGAATTTACTTATAATAATAGTTTCAAATATAGTATTCAGATGGCACCATATTAAGCACTATATAGGAGACGTTGTAGAACTCCATTGAACTGGGATGGAGTCAGTGAATGATAATTTTTGGGACTCGACATTATACAGCAGGCAAAAGATCAAGTAATGCTAATAAGAGATCAATTGAAAATGGCATTTGATCGATAAAAATCCTGTATAGATATGACGCATAGAGATATTGAATACAACATCAGGGACAAGGTATTTCTGAAAGTGCCACCATGGAAGAAGATTTTACGATTTAGTCAGAAAGGGAAGCTGAGTCCAAGATTCATTGGTCCTTATGAAGTATTGGAAAGAATTGGGTCAATAGCTTACCGTTTAGCTTTTCCACTAGAACTGGAACAAATTCATAATTTTTTCCATGTATCTATGTTACAAAGATATAGGTTTGATCCTTTATATGTCATACCAGTGGAGAATATAGAAGTTTAGTTTGATCTATCTTATAGTGAAGAACCAATCAAAATTCTAACTTGGAGATGAAACAGCTAAGGAACAAAGAGATTCCACTACTTAAAGTATTATGGAATCACCATACAAGGCAAGCAGCAATATGGGAACATGAATCAACTATCAAACAGTAATATCCTCACTTTTTTTACAGGTAACTAGGGTTAGAATTTTAAGGGTGAAATTCTAATCTAGAGGGAGGGAGTTGTCACATCCACACACGTGCATATAACCGTTTAGAATTTTATTTCTTGATATCTTCATTTTATATTCATATGTATTTATTTCTCTATCATAGTTGGATATGACTTCACTTAATGTCATTACTGTGTCAAGTTTATTTCCATTTATACATACGTATCATCTATTCAACCTTGGATTTAAAATTCTTTTTAAATTATTTCAAAATAATTTAAGCATATGTCATGAATATTAACTGAACATAGATACACAACTAATATCATTCCATTATTGTACCAAGTATATAATGTATTCATAACCCATATCATTCATTACATGTTAGGATTTAATCAAAATCATTTAATTATTCGAAGATGCCCCCTTTTTATTATTTATATTTCCTTAAATTTATACTTCATAATATAATTTATCGTATTAAATATATTCTCTACCAACATTTAACATGAATGATATCAAGAATATTTTCGTATAATCCTCCTGTTATTACCGTTTAGGAATATAAACTTCTTCAACTCTTTTCTATGGCTTCTATAATTATAACCATGTCTAACGTATTAAGATTATCAATAAATATTTATAATTATATTCCCACAGGACATAGAATAAATTCATTATAAGTAATGAAAGCATATTCATCATTCTTCATGCCATAAAGAAACTCTCATGTTTCTACATTCTTTATTTATGTGCACTTATAGTGCTATTATATATCTTTGAATTAAATTTCATGATATATGAATGATAATGTGTGATTTTGAGAATGCATTCATGATATGCAGCCTCCTTCTTATTTTCCTGAATCATTATATTTCATTGCCCTCTTTCATATTGGGCTATTTCATAAGCGTGCTTGGTACTGGGTCTTACATTTATTTCATAACAATACAGTGGTTCAACGTATTGGAACCCTTTTTTCTTTTCATTTCATATCATTTTCCTTTTCCATTTATTTCCCATGGACAATTCATTTCATAATGCCCGAGTACCCTTTCCATTTATTGTTTCCCTTCATTCATTCTTTTTCCTTTATCCTTATTTCTCCATGACATGTCATGTATATAAATATGTTATTTAATGTTTTATGACATGTTATGACTGCTTTATGTCATGATGCAAAAATAAACATACGCATGCATCATGCGTCATGATTGTATTTAATAGGTTCTGTTTAAGCACCACTGAGTTATATACTCAGCGTTCGTTATTTGATGGACGCAGGTCAATAGATTATGACAAGCACGGATTCCCAAAGCACCAACTCAGCAGAGGAGATGTTTGAAGGCAAGGACTTAGAGTAGATTGAAGTTTCACATTAATTTGGTTTCGTAATTAAATGTTGAAGGCAGTAAATGCAAGGTTGTTATTTGGAACTAATACCTCTGCAAAACTAGGACAGCACGAAAAAAAATAAAATTTTTTTGCATCCTTTGTAGAGTAATTAGTGGTTTTGTTTATACGAGATTGTTAATTATTCTACAAGAGCATGTCGCTCCTTAGAAAGGTGTGACATGTTAAGGTGGTATCAGAGATATGGATTAGCTCTATTGATAATTTATATTTACTGCCTCTAAATAATAAATGAATAATAAGAAGTCTAGCTAAGTCCTTACTGCTGAATGGTGGAATCCGTTGCTATAGAAAAAGGAGGTATGATTAGATAATAATATGATTATTATTGATAGAATGGATGGAATTAATTTATGAGACATACATGACCTAATGAATATGTGAGTAAGGAATTAATGATGAAGCAATGATATTAAACGTGTGAAAGATATAGACATATCAGATACTCGAAGATGTATAACACTATATTTTTTGTAAAAAAAATGATAAAGAGTATGCATTAAGGTATGCACTCATACAAGAGTTTTATAAGATAAGAGAGTTGCATGAAAATATGACAAATATATAATATGTAATTGTTTGGATTAATATGACTAAGAGATTAAGCATGACAATAAGCTATAGTATTTCTGATGATGATTGAATGGTTTACATACTATGAAAGTTTGAGGATATGTTATTGATGAGTGGAAAAGGAGTTTATAATGTTATATAGCAAATAAGGATAAAAATTGATGATTATTTGAAACAACATATATGATTAAATATGGAGTATAATGAGATGACTGATATATGAGCAAATAGTTGAAGATGCTTCAGTAATAAGTAAACATATGATATGAGTAATAATTCTTTGATGCCTGTACCTATATAAATATATACCAGGGAAAAAGGTCAGAGAAATGTTGTTATGTGCACATTAAAATATGAGTACAGCCTATATAAAGATGTATGCATATGGTAAGTAGTATGTAGGTCTGCATATATACCAGTTAAGATTATTATAGCATAAGGAAGTTACATAAATCTAAATTATATATGATATGATAACTCTTGCCTATGTCCACTTCTCTTAAGTCTCAACTTAGGGTTCCACTAAAATACAATCAATTACAACACAGAGTCCACAAATGAATCATAAACCCTAGTGTTTTTTAGGCTCACACTCAAACCTTTATAGTAATTAATCTTACAAACTCTCAATTACAAGTTAATGCCTAAGTATTAGTCACACACCCATCCACAATAGCAAAACCTAATTCTTTTATTATGGGAATACAATAGAATGAGAGTTTACAATAGTCAAAATATACATTACAAGTAAACTTCTTCTTGATGATAGAAGCTCAAAGAAATGATTGCTCTGCAAAACTAGCCATTAGATTGAAAGATATGAAAGTTCTATATATAAAATAGCCATTAGAAAGGGTTTAAATCATTTCTTCAAAGTCGCATACGATCGTACCAGATATGGTACGCCCATACCCATTTAAAAAGATACATTTGAAAAATGAGAGGGAAGTTGGGTACGGTCGTATCATCCATTGGTATGCCCATACCAAAGCATTTTTCCTAACAAACAATTTTCCTGCAAGCAACCGTGCGGCCGTACCACCCAATGGTACCCCAGTACCATAATATGTTTGCTGACAAACCAAATTCCAACAAGTGATGGTACACCCGTACCATGCTCAAGCATAAAGTACTAACTTGGTATGGTCAGCTGTATGCATGTACCACACATCAAAGCGATTTGGTACGCCCGTACCAACTATAAAAACATACTTATAAGTGGTAAATAACTTAAATTGACTCACATCAAAATCTTAAGTATAAAAATATGTATATTAATTTTTTATTAAGATAGTTAACTTAAAATAATTAATTTAGCAGTTTATTTAGAAAATATTTTCTTTTAATTGTTTAAGAAATAGTCTTTTTAAATGCATTTTTCATAAACCATTTAAATTCCAAATCAAATAGTGTTTGTATTTTTAGAAAATAGGTTTAGTAAGCTTTAACTTAATATATAATATGCCCATAAAATTATTCATTAAGGTACTCAACCCACACATATAAATTAAGATATCACACTACCACATTTTACATCCACCATAAAAATAATCTATTATTCTCATTCATTTTGATCAATCAATTCATTTCCAAATAGGGAAATTTTTATACCATTAGAAAGTAGGTTCATATATCTTTCTAATCGTATATCATATGCCTACCAACTCACTCATTAAGGCAAGCAAATCAAGCATTCAAACTGGCTGCTACATTGTATATCATTGTTGTTTCTAATGGAATAGCTTAACTTTCGAGTGGATTTTGGGCATGTGAATGGTATCAAAACGTAATGAATTCAAAACCATAATAAAGTAGGTTTAACAAGCTTTCTAAAGACATATAAGATACCTAAAAAATTCAATCATTTAATCCCTCAATTAATAAATTGCCACAAGCTCTATTCCGTTCCTTAAACAAACAAAATATGGTCTAAGTAGTTTAAATAACACATACCGTAACCTAACATTCTAAAATAAGCATATACAAAACTATACATTAACACATATAATCTACCTTACTTATAATAACTCAATTCACTTTTATTCTTAAATAATTATCACACAGATTCATGTACCAATTCAACATATAGGATGTTTATAGAATACAATATCCAATTTATTCTTATATACCTACCAAAAATACCATGGCATCCACATTACACATGCATACAAATCCAAAACATTCCAATACATAAAGTACCAATACAGTAGCCGTAACTCACTTCCAATATAAACAACTTTATAATAGTTCCATAAAGCAAATAACCAAGTGAATCATTCGGCAACAACATCTTTATTTCAGAAACACTAAGAAAGCAAATAGATTTACACCCACTCATTCAATCATGAACTCATCTAAAGAAATTTATGCTTTAGACATTCAACTCACCCTATAGTTAAAAGCTTGGATAGTTATAATCAAGGAAAGAAAAAGGTAGCTGAACTCGCACCACAACCTCCCACCGTAATACTTCCACCATTCTTCCACCAGCTTTGCATGCTTACCTCACTTTGTCTTCCTAAGCTTAATTTTGAAGTAGAATTTACATGCATGTTGGTTAGGATGGAGATCAATCAAGAAAAAAAGGAAAAGGAGAAGAAGAGGAAAAGTAAGTATTTAATGGAAACAAGAAGAAAGAGGGAAATGAGTGAGGGTTATGATAAGAGTGGTAGGAAAAAGAATGCTTGAGTGGGTTTCCTCTTAAATTGTTTTAACTTAATGAGATGGTTCACACGGTTACAATGCACACACACGCACACTAACATAACTCACATTTCCATTAACATGTAATATAATAATATATAATATAATATAATATAATATGGTATAATAAAATATCTTTCATTTATATAATGCATAAACATGATACATTCATGCATATATATGCATTATTTAATGTACTTAAATATTATCTTAACTTCTTTTATTTATATATATACATACATTTTAATTGTCACTTAAAGTCATATACACATACACATTCATATACAATTACACGTACACTCACAAGCGTAAACAATTTTATTAATCAAACACATGTATATATATATATATATATATATATATATATATATATTAAGTATTCTTTAAAAATCTAAATACATAACATGTATGAAAATAATATCCACATATTTACCAAACATCAATCTTGACATTAAACCCATCTTATTATCACATCATTCATTATTCAGTAATTCCAACAATTATCATTATATTGACGTCATAACACATATCAGATAACACATCATTTACTTTCCATATCATATTCACATATCACACAATTTCATATTTAATCTCAATCATACACACACATTAATTAATGTTCATCACATATATAATTGATACAATACGCTATGTGTGTGGATGTGACATAATTCTACAAAAATGGTGATTGATTTTGAAAATAAAGGAAAATCAAAAGGGTTTTGACTAATCTAATCCTAATTAAACACCTAGAATTTTCCCTAAAAGTAAGTATTCTCTCTCTAAGCTCTATTCTTTTTTCTTTCTATTAAAGAAAATAATATATATATGCCTATGATGTAAATAAATCAAACCAATTAAAAATATATAATCCAATGGTATGAAAATAACCCTAAAAATGAAGGACATGTAGTGCAGATAAGTCACACTTGACTCTAGTATAGCTCTATTCAAGTCGAGTAGGATGCTGGAAAATTAGACCCATAAAGGCAGTGATATACTCAACCCGAGTAAAGCTACACTCGAGTTGAGTAAGACACTGGAAATTAACTAAAAGTAGCAACTAAATACATGGGTTAAGTGGGTCCTATCCTACTTAAATGGACCATAGATCAACATATAATAAAGAGAATTCACAAGGAAAAAGATGCTATAAAAACATGCAAAAAATAAATGATAAAAATCATGATAATGAGAGATAAAATCATGCAAAAATATTGCAAAATACAAAATATAATAAAGATCAAATGTAATAGGGTGAATGTTATGCAAATGTAGAAAGATAATGCAAAAGATATAAATAGTTGAGCATAAAGGTTATAAAACATAGCTTAAAAAATTGGAAAAATATTATATATAAAATATGTACCAGCGGGCCTATAAAGCTTGAAGATCCTTATAAAAAGGGAAGCTTCCTTCTTTACAACCCACTCCTGATCGTTTTTCACATTTTACTTTACCTTTAAAAGTTAAAACCTCTTAACTTTCTCTAACCTTTATAGCAAATGGCTGGAAACAAAATACCTACCCCACAAGACCTACCTTTCATCCCAAGTTTCATACTCAACAAGCAAATCACATGTAAAGTCTACTTTGAGGCTATCCTCAAACATTAAATTCCAAAATCCTTTTATCTAAACTTGCATCAATCTTAAGCATCACAGGAAAAGGTATGTGTTTTCAACTTTTACCTCATTTAAATGTGTTTGGGTAAGAGAAATGCATTTTTTCTATGATTAGGCTTGGTTTTAATTATTTAATTATGGTGGAACACATTAAAATTTTAAATTTTAGCTAGAAACATGACTATTGGTGTTGTATATTATGAGTGTCGATTTCTACCGGGGCCCAGAGCGAGGCTTGTGAAAGTCACAGACTGGGGACCGCACTTATAGCGAAAGCATAGTCTTCCTAGGGGGTTCTCTTAGGGAATGATACGGACTTGAAAGAGTCACAAGCAGCCGCCACCGGATGGTTCCGGATTGGTCCAACTGACCCATAGCATGAGTACTAGTTAAACCCTTCAGAGATTGGGTTCGGGTGGTGGAGATATATTCTATGAGTTTCCAAAATCAATTTTACCATTATAGTTGGAATTTAATTGTCATAAGCAAGTAAGCATACGAGCATAATTGTAAGCACATAGTGCGTCATGTGAGTTGTCATTGCAAGGTTGCACATAAAATGACATATAAAGCTATATGGCATTTAGATGACATATGTATGTCATGTGATATAGCGATAAAAGTAACATGACATATGCATGTCATGTGAGTGTGAATGGCATATCATATGCATGACATAGAATCCTAATACGTAAGCATATATTATGGCAAATAGCGTATGACGTTATTCGTTTGACATATTTTGATTTATTTTAGTGTTAAGCGTATAGCGTATGCAATGCGCGTGGGATGAATAGCATGTCATATGCATGATATATGAAGTGGTGTATGACATGGCATAATAAGTGGCATACCATATGCATGGCATGTGTATGGCATATCATATGTATGATATGTGCGATGATGTAATACATGGCATATGAATGACATGTTATATATATACCAAATGCGTGGCATGTGAGATGATGCGTGACATGGCATATGCATGGCATGTATAGTAGAATGTGCTTGTGTCATGTGACATGGCATGTGAAATGTTGTATCATATGCATGGCATGACATAATGTATGGTATACCATATGCATGTCATGTGAGAATGATGACATACTATATGCATAGTATGTAAAGTGAATGATATACCGTATGCATGGCATGTTAAATGAATGGCATACTATATGCATAGCATGTGAAATGAATGACATACCGTATGCATGGCATGTGGGGTGAATGACATACCATATGTGTGGTATGGCATACCATATGCATGGTCATGTAGGATGATGAATGGCATGGCATATGCATGACATGGTATAGGGGTGCGTATGTTAATGTGTATTCAACATAGTATATGTATGGCGTATGGTATGTCATGCGTTGTGGCATACGACGTGGCATGGCATTATGGCATAATGACATATACATATATGAATGGCAAGGCGTATTGATTGATTGCACATATTGGATTACGTATTGGCGTATTGGCATATTTATATGTATGTGCATATGAAATACAGTATGTTATGGCATACGGTATATGCATGGCATGCATAGTAATGTGTGCATGTGTCATGTGACATGGCATATGACATGATGACATACTATATTTAGGCAAATACATGAATAAAAATAATAACGGCCGGTGAAAGGGATCGAGGAAATTAGGGGATATTATAGGGGATTAATTATTACAAGCCAATAATAATCTACCCTATTACATAAATATCCTCGCATACATATTTTGGGACGTTAAGTAACGTCCTCTCTTTCCCGGGCACTATTCTTTGCAGTTTTGTACGATCCAAAAATGCGGATGGATTAATATGTAAAATAAAAAAATAAAATTCATTAGTAGCAAATGAATTTTGGATTTAATTGACTAGTCCAATACCATTTAAAAGTACGAACCAAGAGTCAAAATCCAGTAATTATTAGGCAATAATTGAAATAATAAACATGAGCCAGATCGTGAAAATTCATTTTAATAAAAATAATTTGAGGCAAAATTATTTTATTTGATCATGGAAAAATTAATTAGGAGTGCTAACATCACTTGGAATATTTTGGAGATAGCCCCTCAACCAATTAAAATCCAATCCTTTCAAAAATTACATTTATATGATTGAAAATTGCATTTTATTGTAAAAATTAATTTTCAAGCCAAAATTAATTTAATGTAATTATTTTATGACTTTTCAAGAATATTTGAGCCACTGTAAAGCATCAAATACCAATGGATACGTCAAAATACAGTGAAATACGGTCCAAAATACAATTTTTCTGGAAAAAGGCGAGGGATGTGCGCAGCGCATCAGGCGATGTGTGCCACACATTGACTATGTGTGGCACACATCCCATGATGTGTGGTGCACATCAGAGGCCAATCAACAAGAAAATTAAATCTGTCAGTACAGAAATAAACTACAAACAAAATCCAGTAACTTTAATGAAGACAGTACCTCATTTTGAGCACGAATCGGCTTCCGATTTTGCAAACCAAATAATTAAGTAAGTAATTAATTGAAATAAATGATTTTAAAGCCAAAATCAAGTAGATCTGGACAATATTTGACAGATCCGGAACCCCAATTGCAAGGAAAAGCCACTGGAGTTACTAGATTTGTCAAATCAAAAAGTGGTTCGGGCAAAAAATGAGTTTCTCTGTGAAAACTGAGATCCATGTGCGTTGAACATGGATCCATGTGCGCCACACATAGGCTGTGTGTGGCACACATGGCTTGAAAATCCAAAGCAAAATCAAAAAATTTTCAGCAGAAACCCTAGATCTGACCCCGATCTAGGTAGATCAGACCCAAAAATGGATTTTTGCTCGTGGATTTGCATCCAAATCAAGAAAAATAATTTTAAAGTTAAAGTTATTTAAAATCTGACTAGATTTAGCGTAGATCTAAGGCATCTAAAGCATGGAAAAGCCTTGAATGACCTTGGATTGGCCATATCAAACGAAAAACCAGTGAAAAACGAGTGAAAATTGGGGTTTTCTTGAAATCTGGGGGAGATGTGCGCAGTACATGGCCTCATGTGTGCCATACATGGGCTATGTGTGGCGCACATGAGGTCATGTGCGTAGCATATGGTTCAGAAAAATCAAAGAAAAATGAGAAGAAATGAGGAAAAATGTAAAAATTACCTTAAAATAGCAGTCTTCCCTCCTTGATCTTCGTTCCTTACGTATTTAGGGAGCCTAACTAGAGTCAATTTATCTCTAAACCACTAAGAAAAATTAATAAAGTGTTTAATTAATTTTAAAATAATTTTGGTTGAGTTTTGGGTTGCCTTAGAGGCAAATTCGCGATCACCTCAGATGAACCCCAAGCTCTATATTTATAGAGCAATTTTTGGGCATGTCAATTTTGGAATTTTGGCCCGAATTTGAAAAAATTAAAAGCCATGTGCACCATAAATCATGTGATGTGTGCCACACATGGGCAATGTGCGCAACACAACGGGTGATGTGCGCAACATATCACTTTTGTCCCACCGCGTGGGGCCCACTGTGGTTACTTCGTGAATGCGCCCTAAAGCCTATAAGCGTTATTCAACGTAAGGAACAACTTTGTATAAGAAAGTTTTCCAAATTCGGTCTTGAGAAGGCTCCCGACCAAACGTCTTTACTATGCAGTTACTATGCAACATGCGCAACGCATAGTGTCATGCGCTACACGCATCACGATGCACTCCGCTCAGTACGGACTGAATGAGATATGAGCCATATATCAAACAAGCATTATTCAACATCATGAGAAACTTTACTGTTATAAATTTTCTCAAATTCGGCCCCGAACACCGAGTTTTGGCTTAATGGGCCTGTATGGGCCCAACAGGCCCATTAAAGCCAAAAGGTAGCGTATGGGATGCCATAGGTCATGCTTCGTGTAGGCATTATTGAAAACGTGTTTTGTGCGTACAGAACTCTCAAAATGGGCAAAATGGGTAGCGGGCCCCAATAGTACCCTAGGTGGGCCCCATAGCCTGATGGCCCCAGAATTGGCATTCGGCATGCCAAACCCTTTGCCTAGCATAGGCAATATGTGGAGGGTGTTCTGTGCGTACAGAACCCTCGGACTAAGCTAATAGGGGTGGTAGGCCCCACATGTGTACTATTTATGATGAATAGTACCCCAGGCTCAAAATGCAATATTCTACATTCTGTGTACCCTGTCATGTGTATGCAGGTATAAAATGTATTCTATAAGTACAAAATACATAGAATGGGCTAATAATGCAGTGGGCCCCACTAATGCTTTAAGTGGGCCCCACAGCGTAGCGGGCCCTGATGGTGACATTTGGGATACCAAGCGTTGTGCCTTGTGTAAGGCAATAAGAAAATGTATTCTGTAAGTACAGAATACACATAATGGGCTAATAGGGTCAGCGGGCCCCACTTATGCCTTTGGTGGGCCCTACAGTGAAGTGAGCCTGAAAGTGGTAAATGCGATGCCAAGCGCTGTGCCTTGCGTAAGGCAACAAGTAATTGTATTCTGTAAGTACAGAATGCACATAATAGGCAATAGGGGCAGCGGGTCCTGCTTGTGTACAATTCATAGTGAATAGTACCCTGGGTCCAAAATGCAATACTTTGCATTCTGCAAGCCCTATCTTGCATAGGCAAGAATAAGGAGTGTTCTGTAAGTACAAAGTATCCAGAATAGAGAAGTGAGCATGGCAGGCCTCGCCGGGTGCCTTGATGGGTCCTACTAGTACTGATGTGTTCCGCACACCAGAATGCTCAAAGGAAGCCATAGAGGCTTATGTACGCAATCAAGGTCGATTTCAAGGACTAATACCAAATCGAATCAACAGAGACCCTAAATGGCACAGGCGTGAAAAGTCAGGGTCAATAGTTTGCCCCCTGATCAGGACCATTTCATAGGGAGTAGGAAGCATACCTGACTCACAAGGGTGCTCGCATTGAGGCTTAAATCCTAATTCAGCCACTAGGAGCCCGATGCTTGGGCTGGAAGATCAATGCTGACCTTAGAATCCCAATTCAATAACTGGAAGCCCGATGCTCGGGCTAGGTGATCAAGGTTGATCAATGGTCCCCAATAGGATTGATGGCAGTACCGTGAGTAAATCATCTGAAGTTGGCGTTCATGCCTATGCATTAGGATTTAGGAACTAAAGGCTTGGTTCTGCGATCACTGCTCGATCATGGGGTTAACTTACGGGACTCGGGTGACCATCTGCTAGGTTGATTCTTGCACCATCTATAAATGTCAGATATCTCTGAAACAGCTTTCAGGATCCTCTGTTGGGTCTTTGACATTTCTGGTCGATGGTTCTGACCAGTAAATACCCCAGCTCCATTACTGGGGCCCCGACGTTTAGGCTATTTCGATCAGGGCTGATTGGTGGTCACTACGAGACCGATGGCTTCCTTGCAAGTAATTCATCTGAAGTCAGCATTCAAATGCCTATGCGTTAGGATTTTGATGTCTAGAGCTTGACTTGGTGATCTCTGCTGGATCGGGCGGTTCTACAGTGGAACCAATGGTGACCTTCTACTGGGTCTGGGTGATCAACCGTCAGATCTTGTTCTCGCGCCATCAAATAAGTGTTGTCTATCTTCAAAGTTTGCATTTGAGACCCTCTGTCGGAATGCAACACTGTCTGGTCAACAGCTTGACCATAAGTCAATGGCTTGATTATTTTTGATCGTCTGCTAGATCAATTTCCTATCTTTGCCAAACATAGGAAAAAAATTTGTTAGTGAAATTGGTATTGAAATAGTGCAGGGAAAATACCTGAATTTTTGAGTATCAGTCTACCACATTCTGACTGAATTTACAAATTTTCCAGACGCTGCGGGTCGTGAAAATTGAGATCGGTGGAGCAAACGACCTCAAAAAATTCTGAAAATTCCACCATAGGCCTAATTTTCATGTGCATTTTAGTAGGGGTGGCACACATTAGCAAAAGTTGCTATGTGCAGTGCACATCCTATGATGTGCTACGCACATCACTTGGAATTTTTATACACCCAAGCTTCCAATTCGAATATCACTTCATTTTCTCTCAAAAATTTTGATTTTCTCTGAAATTTTGTATTAAGAATTTTGCACTTTTGCAAAAATGGCCGGTATTAGGATACAACTGACCCCCCGGGACCCTAAATCTGTCCCAAGTTACGCTCTAAACGAGCATTTGATCTCGTTTTGGCACTACTTCAGGGCTCATTTTGGCGATCAAATCTAAGAGACCTTTGCCATAGACTCCCATCGATCTTGAGCTCCTCCCAAGAAGTTGAGTTTTCGGTAACTCGGCTTGGTTTTTTGGTTTTCTTGGTTTTTCCAAAAATTGAGTTTTAAGCTTGTTTTGATGCGTTTAGGCTGCTGTTGAGCTTGGTTTTAGCGTTAGGCTAGTCTTAGGCTTGGATATGCAGGTGATTATCGAGATGGTTTCGCGAGAAACTATGCTTTTGGAGCGGGTTTTGGCCATGTACGACGCACATAGCACCATGTGTGGCACACATGATGTCATGTGTGGTACACATGACTCATGTGGGGTGCACATGACTCATGTGGGGTGCACATGAGGTCATGTGTGGTGCACATGACAGTGAGAAATGGGCTGAAACGCATGTTTTCTGGCCATTTTTCAAGGGTTTGTGCGTGTTAGGCATGAATAGGTGCATTTAGAGTAGAGAGGAGGAGCTTTGAGCCTCTGTAATTACTATATTCATTCTATAATTCAGTATGAACACTAACCTGGATTTTATAATTTACAGAGGGAGCAAACAATTGTTGGGACTGGCAGTATTTGGGGAATCAGTGAGTGGTACCCCCTATTACCTCGGGAGATACGCGCCAAAGTGGACCAGAGCTATTTCGGCCTATATATTTCTTGTTTTACTGGTGCAGAACAAAGAAGCCATAGATATGTCATTACTGTGACGATTGAGCGGTGGATGGATTCTACTCATATATTCCATCTACTTGTGGACGAGATCGCAATTACCCCGGGGATATTTGTTGGAATTACCAGCTTAGAATGTGCAGGATTGCCTGTCCAGTTTGATGCCAGACTAACATCACCACGTTGGATGTATGGTGAGATATTTAACCAGCTAGGGGTGTCACCCAATATATAGGGTGGACACAATATTTCTTATGACTGTCTTCGGGAGGCAGTGTTGGCAGAGAGACTTGGACGTACGATCTCTGTAGACCAGTATACCTGCAGTTTTCTACTTTATGCGCTGGGGTGTACATTATTTAATGATGCTAGAAATAGTAATTTGTATGTCATGCGATACGACTAGGGCAGTGCCGGTTTAGCCCATTTAATGCAGGGACTGGATCTTTGGAGTCGGCATTGCAGAGACCATTTTATTGGCTTCTGGTAGGTTATAGAGGTAAGTAGAATTCTATTGATTCTGTTATTGTAGCATCTGTTTGAGTTCGACTGACTGTGTATACCACCTTTGCAGATTATGGCATATGAGTTTGGGCTGCTGCCAGAGTTTGAGACCCTACACGGGGTACTGCTTGGTTTCCCATGAATGCAAGCCTGGAGTACACCAAGAAGGAGGCTCAACTATACCATGGATGAGTTGAGGTTGCACCTCAACAATTTAACCTGGGATCAGGTAAGAAGAAACAATTTAATTAGCCTTAAATTGTATTGAACTGGGCCGAGAAATGCCTGAGCAAGTTTTCATTTTCTCATTGTCTTTGGGATAGGTGTGTCCCGATCCCTGGAGCAACATGTACCTGAGGCTGGAGTACCTTATTAATTCGATGCACAAAGATGAACAGCACATGTTGCTTGAGAGCCCCGAGGGTAGACTTTTCTATCTGGGCGAGTGTGTCATGGATTGCCAACTTAGACCAGAGAGTAGAGTGGAGCTTGCTGCTCCACCAAAGGTAATGTTCTAGGCCACTTGTACTGATACAAACCTAAAAGTGGTTGCTGGGTTAATTGACATCCTCGGGCGGGAGCGCCTGTCTGACTCGCCTATAGATTACTCCTCCTTTATACAATCGAGGTTGTTGGGAACTTTGGAGCTTTCCACAGCTAGGAGTTAGCGTGACCAGTCTAGTAGGACCAGAGCGAGGTCCGATTTCCATAGTAGTCGAGGCGGACATCATGGTTCATCGGGCGTTGGCAGTTCCCAAGGCGATAGTGCCTCAAAGAGATCCCGTGATTCCAGGGGTGGTACGGTCCCATCAGTGTCGATGTCAGGCACTCCTGAGGTGCCTCCTGAGTATGCGTGCCTGGTAGATTTTGTGGAGGGTTAATTGGCATGGCCACAAAACCCATTAATCTTTACTTATGACGAGACTAGTAATCTCTATGAGACCTCTTTCATGGTACCAGCAAGGAGTGACATCGAATTTGATCCTCCAAACACAACACATATGAGTATGCATATTTTAATGAGCCTTTGATTTCAGTGGTCTGATATGTGTCTTTCTTTTGTAGGTGCCTCAAGATGCCATGGCTAACGCTTCAAGGCTGTTGATGGGGTTGCGCCGTCATTACACGTCTGACATATTGGACGTCCAGGTAGGTACCTGTTATAAATGCAAATGCGTGGATATGCATGGATGGATGGCTTATATGCCTAGATGTTTTATGCCTACATTCTAGCCGGCAAGTGGAGCGAGAGGAGCGCAATCATTTTGCTCGGATGACAGAGGAGAGGGATCGAGAGATTGCACGACTGACGGTGCATTTGGAGCGCTACAACATCAAAGTCCCAGACAGTCCTAGTTCCGAAGATGATCATTCTGGGGAAGATGATGCTTAAAGAAGATGTGACATTAGGCTCTCATATGCATGGCATCAGAAATCTCTAGTTTCTGTACTAGAATAAGATAGTACATTACAGACTGGCATTGCATGCTTAGTACACCAGGGCTGTTGCGTACAGACTGTAAAAATAGATAAAGGCTTGTACTGTGTGTTTTTGAACTTGGCAATGGAATCCAATGCTGTTTGTTGCTTATAAATACACCATGCTTATATGTTCATTAGCACAACATAACTCATCTACTTTTCCTTGCAGAAATTAGATATACAATGACTCAGCAATCATTGTCAGCCTTCCGCGCTCTTTCCCACCATTGGGGAAATGATGAGTGGAGTTGATTGGGCAAGATCAGACTCCAATACCTGAGAACCTTTCAACAAGTTTCAATCAGTCATGCTTTTCTGCAGGCTGCCATGCAGTTGTGGGATCCAGAGGTTCATGTATTCTGGTTTGGGCATATAGAGTTATGTCCAATGTACGAGGAGTTTACTGCCATCATCGGGGTTACTTGTAGCATGACGGTGATACTAAAATTTTCAGCACTTGTTGGAGATGTGTTCTCATATCTGATCAGGGCTTTTGATGTTAGTCCACTAGAGGCAAGATCTCTTTTAACTACAGACGGCTCTGTAGATCTTGTTGCCCTTTTCCGACTATGCGGTCAAAAATCTGTAAAAGACCCATCATGGCTGAGGGTAGCTGGATTTGGACTGTTGGCACAGTTCCTGTTCATCGATCCATCCGGTCATGGAGATTTGCTGATCGGGCCTGTGGTAGACTAGGTTATGGAGGGTCGGACCCCTTTTCCCATGATCATTGCAGAGACAATCCTTGGTCTGGACAAAGTGAAGCGTGGACAGTCTGAGCGCTTCAGCGGTAGTCTGTTTCTTTTGCAGGTGAGAATTCTAAGCCATCTTTACAGGTTTTCAACTTAGAAAATTTGTATTTTTGTCCTAACTTTTGCATGAGTCACCTTTTGCAAGGTTTTTGGCTCATTGGCTTTTGTTTTGCTTTAAGACCCTAATTTTTCCCTGAACTACCCCTTTGGGTTTTCAGTCTAGTGGGTTGCTCTTACTTTTTCTTGAATAGCCTTTTACAAGGTTTTCAACTCACCGAACTTTCATTTTTATTTTATTTTATCATAGATTTGGCTTCAAGAGAAGCTTGGAATCCTGGCACCACCAGTAGATGATTTTGAGAGGTATGCACCTCATAGCCATATGCGTCAAGGCTATGCTTGCAATGAGGCAAAGACGATGAACTTCTAGGGTTGGACTAAGTGGATGGGGACCCGACCTGAGAGCGAGATCAAGTGGAGTTGCCCCTGGTGGAGCATACAACATATGACTGTAATGACTTACACAGATTGTATCCCACTACCGGAATTTAGGCATTGCACGCACTACAGTCCTACTAGGATCTGTCGTCAGTACGGCTAGCGATAGACCATACCTCGGTTGACGAAGTTTGAGGGAGGTAATCTGGTGCCTCGCTTCATGGAGCATGTGGAGAGGACTTGGCCTCATCATTGGATAGCGCTAGTGGAGATTCCCAGAGCTGGACCTACCACTGATGATGAGTACAAGCTGTGGGTGCTGCGCCAAGTTTGAATCCTGTACTATAAGACATTGTTAAGCAATAACATATAATAAAGGATGATAATGATTTGTGCTTGCAACTAGTATTACTTAAGGCTAAGTTTATGAATATGCATTCCATTTGCATTAATGAGATTAAAACATTCACATGGAAATGTTAAAACCAACACAGAAGTTCCAGATGTGCATTAGACTCAACCTCTGTTATTGACCAGTCTCATGTGAGATTTTCTGATAAACTATTTTAATGCTCTCTTTTTGCTTTTAAAGAGCTCAAACTTTTGCATGAGTTGTCCGAGCGGATTTTCAACTCATCGAGTGAATTTTCTTTTGCCTTAATTTTTGCATGAGCCACCTATGTAGGTTTTCAGCTCACCCGGCTTTATATTTTTTTCCTTTCTGCCCTTTGTTCTAGACAAAATATTTCTTCAGTCGGTCAAGGTTGATAGGTTCTGAGAATTCGTTGCCGTCCAAATCCGAGATGCGAACAGTGCCTTTGGAGAGGATTTTCTTAACTTGGAATGGGCCTTCCCAGTTGGGCCTAAACTTTCCACGAGGATCCCAAATAGCCTATCTGACTTGCTTCAGGACTAGATCGCCTTCCTGTATGGCAACAGGCTTGACCTTCTTGTTGAATGTGTTGGCCATGCGCTTCTTGTAAAGTTGTAGATGATAGAGACTTTAGTCATTTCTCATCAATAGTGACCAGCTGCTCGTACCTGGCCCTCTTCCACTCAGCTTCTGACAACTGAGATTCAAGAATGACACGAAGTGATTTTAGTTCCACTTTGATTGGCAATACGGCTTCCATCCTGTAAACCAGGGAATAGGGGGTGGCACATGTAGGACTCCTTACAGTGGTTCTATAACACCATAAGGTAAATGGCAACTGCTTGTGCCAGTCTCTGTAAGTCCGTACCATCTTGGCTAAAATGCGCTTAATTGTCTTGTTAGCTGCTTTGACTGCCCCATTAGCTTGAGAGCGATATGGAGAGGATCGACGGTGCTCAATCCCATATTTTTCCAACAAGTCTGCAACTTGGGCTTGGAATTACACTCCTTTATCTGATACCAAGTGATGTGGCACCCCATATCGGCATATAAGATTCTTCTCTATAAACTTGATAACCTGCCTAACCCCTAGTTTACCATAGGATTCAGCTTCTACCCACTTAGAGAAGTAATCAATGGCTACCAGTATGTACCGATGTCCATTAGATGCGTTAGGATGAATATCACCCATGATGTCAATTCCCCAAGTTAAGAATGGCCAAGGCATTGTCAATTTCTGCAATTCGACTGGCGGTAGATGACTCAGGTCTCCATGAATTTGGTATTCATGGTATTTTTGTACAAACTGTATGCAGTCTGTTTCCATAGTGAACCAGAAATATCCCTGGCATAGGATTTTCCTGTAAATTGCAAATCCATTCATGTGGGGCCCGTATACCCCAGCATGTACCATCTCCATAATAGATTCAATTTCTTTCCCCGATATGCATCGAAGTTGTAGACCATCCACAGTTCTTCTGTAGAGAACACCCTAGTGTTAGGTGAAGTTGGTTGCTAGTCTGCATAGAGCTAGCTTATCAGTTATATTGGCTTCCTTTGGATAAGTTCCAGTATTCAGAAAGTTCATGATCTATGCGTACCATGGGATCCCATCTGATGGGTCTAGTATCATAACCCGTTCTCTGAAATAGCAAGGGATCCTTGATTGCTCAATAATCACAGGTTGAGCTTGACTCTACTGTTGCTCACAGACTGAAGCTAGTGTGGCTAAAGCATCAGCTATTTGATTCTCTTCATGCGGTATGTGAATAAATTGGCAGGAGCTAAAAGTATGGACCATGAGCTTCATGTATTCAGCATAAGGCTTGAGCCTTTCCTCTTTGACTTCCCACTCGACCGTGGATTGGTGAATGACAAGCATCGAATCATCGAATATATGTACATCTGGGGCACTAACCATTAGTAATGCTTCTAGCCCAAACAGATACGCTTCATACTCAGCCATATTGTTGGTGACTAAGAAGCTCAGTCGCTTTGAGAGCATTATTAACTCTCCTTTAAGAGTGATTAGCACAACTCCTACACCTGCACCCCTTTTGTTGACTACGTCGTTAAAGTACAACTGCCATTTCTGGACATCAACTGCCCCCCAGTGCTCATCTGGGAAGTCCAATTCAAAAGTCTTAGAGTCATCCATCGCCCTGGATGCTAAGAACTAGGTAATTGCTCTACCTTTGATCACCTTGGTAGTGATGTACTGCACATCAAACTCTGACAACAGGATCAGCCACCTGGAGAGCTTTCCTACTAGTGAAGTAGCTGCATACTAGTACTTCATAGGATTAACCTTGGAGATTGCCTGTATTTGGTATGACTGGAAATAATGCCTGAGTTTCTTGGTAACCCAGACCATAGCCATGCATAGCTTCTCAACAGTGTTGTACTTGCACTCGGTTGGCAAAAGCTTCTTACTCAGGTAGTAGATAGCATGCTCGACTCCAGTATCATTCTTTTGAGCCATCATAGCATCAACTGACTCCTCTTATAAGGTTGGATAGATAGAGTAGCAATGGTTTTCCCGGTCGAGGTGGTTGCAGGATCGGCGGGTTGGAGAGATAATGCTTTACCCTCTCCTCTGGTAGGAGACTTCAACCTCCTTGTGGATCAAATCATGCAACAGTGTTATTGTAGCTCACTGGTAGGTAGCACCTGCATTCTTCAAGTCAAAGGGCATGACCATGTAGTAGTAGGTCCCCCATTCTGTGATGAAAGCTGTCTTCACCTTATCTGTAACTGCTATTAGGATCTGGTTGTACCCTGAGAATCCATCAGCGAAGGAACACATAGCACTAGCGGCTGCGCTATCGATCAGCACATCAATGTGAGGTAAAGGAAAGTCATCCTTTGGACATGCTTTATTCAGATCCCTATAGTCTACACAGACTCTGACCCTGCCATCTTTCTTGGTAACCGGAACCACATTGGCCAACCATTCTAGATAGTCAACCACCTTAAGGAATTTGGCATCCAACTACTTCTGGACATCTTCCTTAACTTTCTGTTCCCACTCTAGTCAGAGGCGCCGTAGTTTTTGCTTGACTGGGTTGAACCCTGGCTTGGTAGGAATCCTGTGTTCCGTGATGGATCTGTCGACACCCGGCATGTCTTCATAGCCTAGAGCAAAGGCTTCTATATGCTTTTTCAATGTGCTAATTATTTCTGTTTTCTCTTCAGAGGTCAAGTCTGATGCAATCTAGAGGAGACATGGCTTGTCATATGTGTTAATGTTAACATTTTTAATGCATGATGCGTTAATGTCAAAAATGCTCATGTAATGCTCATGCTCATTCACAATGCCATCAGAATACACATCGTAAACATAAGCAAAGTTGCTCTTTATTGCTTCATATTTAGATAGGATTACATCATCATTAAAAAATATAGAAATAGGGACATCAGCATCCTCATATACAAGCTCTTCAAGGGTACTCTCCACCAGCGTGGTGATATCCTCATAGACCTTTGGCAGCAGTAGGTCTTCAACATCTAAGTTCTGCAGCTTGGATCCGAGTACAGCGACTGTAGTGCGTTCTGGCTCCAGGCAGCCAGTGGTGAGATTAGCGACATCACCAAAGATCTAGAAAGTTTCATCAGGGCTGATGGAAAAAGTAGAAGCAGTCCTCCTAGGTGCTGTCAGGGCTGACAAGTCATAGACGTCACCAAAGATGGTGAACTATTGCTCATAAAAGTCCTCCGAGTTAGGCAACTCATGAGCATGATCATGCTGAGTCTCTCCTTCAATGAAGAGGACCATCTTGCATTGCTCTGGCTTGTTTGAAGTGTAGGGATTAAACCCAATGCAGTACCTTTCTTCCCACATGGCTGTAAGGATATCAAATACAACCGGGCCTTGTTGATATAGGCCCAAACCCCTACCAGTTACATAGCTCATCAGTTGCATCATCCTCTCCATAGTAGGACTCGGTTGGTATGAGTAAGATTCCGGTTCTCCAATAGCAGTGATCTAGAAACCAGTCATTAGAGGGATATCTTCTTTGATGCAAGCTAAAGCAACCTCATCATCAGTAGCAATAGTAACCACACCCTCGTTATGTGGGAACTTAATTTTCTGGTGTAGGGTGGATGGCACACCTCCCAATAGATGGAACCATGATCGGCCCAAGAGCAGCATGAATGACACCAAAATATCCAGAACTGTAAACTCCACCACTGACTCAATTGGCCCAACAGTGATAGTGGCAGTGAAGGTACCGGTAACCTCCCGTTTAGACTCATCATAGGCCCTGATAATGATCTTACAGGGTTTGAGGTCTGAAAGCTGAATCCTGAGCTTAGGAAGCACTTTGAGTGGGCAGACATTGATGCCAGAACCATCATCAACCATGACATTAAGGGTGGTGAAGTTCATGTTGTTCACCTTGATGAACAGTGCCCTATTATGGCGGATTCCCTCGGCCGTTAAATCTGCATCAGAAAATGTGATCATGTTGGATGGTAGCTCTTGGTTGACCAGCTGACTCTTCATGCTAAAGGTGGAAGCAGAGGGAGAGATCCTCATGCTTGAGAGTGCCTCGACGATGGCCCATCGATGCTGTTGCGAGGATAGCACTAGGTCCTAAATACTGATGTTTGCTTGGGTCTTCTTCAGCTATTTGACCACAACATTATCAAGTTGAGTAACCTGATCAGCTAGCAATGGAGCTAGAACATTGCTTGGACCAGCTTGATCCCTAGAGGGCCTAGCCTCGATCGGCTTCTTGGGAACTTCAGGTTTCTTCTCAAGGTTGGGAGGAGTGAATACCTTGCCACTGTGGGTCATGTTGAGAACCCGAGAGGACATCTTGTTGGCACCTAACACTTTATCCTGCTTGGATGGCTTTGGTACTGGCTTGGTTACCCTGGGGGTCTTGATCGACTTACACTTATCAGAAGCCTGTGTATCTGATACTTCTGGTTTGGAGGATTTCTGAGTAGCTACAGACTCATCCTCAGAGCTCTCGTACCATATGTCAATGGCACCAATATCAAATCCACCACCGAGGTGGAAGGTGATAGCAGATAGTTGTGCATTCCCCTTACTGCTTAGAGGAGGAAAAGAGCTTAGGATCAACGATTCTAGAAATCCTAATTGGATCATGTAGGTGCGGTTGGCCTTATGGTAGTTTGGTAGCGGGTTCGTCTTGGTAGACGGTTTGGATTTCTCAGGGTCCTCAATCTCACCAGAGTCGATGAGGTTTTGAATGATAAGTCTAAGGGAACGACAGTCATCGGTGTTATGGCCATGATGCTGGTGATAGTGGGAGTATGTTTTGGTGTCTACTATGGCTAAAGGTGGTGTTTTGAAGTTCGGTTCCAGGGGTTTGATGAGTTTGGCTTTAAGGAGGCGGCTAAAAACCTTAGAAAGTGGCATTCTAAGATCTGAGAATTTCGGGAAGGTGTAGTGTTCCGGAGTATGGGGTTTGGTGTTTGCACAACATTGATGTATTGTGGTTTTGGTATTTTCAGGGCATTGGCGTAATGAGGCTTTGGTTGTGTTTGCGTGTAGGTTGCGATTTTGGGTTTTTTGAATGAGAGCTCCATTTTCTTACCCTCGGTCTGCTCGATGCGCTGTGCCACTGAGTATATGTCTTCAAAGGTATGGAACGTCTGATACCTTAGCTTATCCTGGTAAAGTGGCAGCGACCCCATGATAAGCTTGTTGATCATGTCAGATTCAGAAGGCTTCTATCAGACTAATGCAGCTTTGTCCATCTAGTGACTGAAATAATCCATAAAGGACTCATTGGTTTTTTGCTTAACCATTTCTAGGTCCATTAAGGTTACATCAAATCGGGCCTTAAACCCGTACTGTTTACAAAAAGTAGTACAAAGAGGCTTTCACTTGGTCGTGGTTACCTTGTTGAGGCTGTGATACCAGGCTAGCGCTGGTCCCTCCAGTGAGATGAAGAAGAGCTGGACAATCTGATCATCTGATAAGTCAGTGATACTCATCAGCATGGTGTAGGTCTTCAGATGGTTCTTTGGGTCCCCAACTCCATTGTACTTAGGAACATAAGGGAGCTTGAACTTGGCAGGCAATCCCTTGATAGCACGGATAAAGAACTCATCAAAATCTAGGTTAGTTCCCATGCCCTTGGTCTTCATGATGGTCTGCAGCTGTTCAATCTTCTGCTCCAAGACAGTGGTCTCAATGTCATATAGGTTGACACTCTTCCCCTTTTCCTTGATCATAGCTGGTGGGGTGATGAATTCAGTAGGACTAAGAGCCTCCCAGATCTACTGTTACAGGAGGGTCTTGAAGTCATCATTCATAAGCTTAGCCACAGACTGGTCGATGAGCTTCTATGCCGCAGCAAGTGTAGCCTCATCCAGTGTTGAGGTAGCAGGGCTGGATGAGGATATGACATTCCTTGCATTTTGTGAGTCTGACATGATTTTGTACGTGACAGAGAAAGGTTAGCATGGATGCATGAGTATGCACATGCGGTTGCGTATGATGCACGTGATGCGACACGTAGAATGTATGTGTGACCTATGCTAGGAAATATGTGATGTTATCGCTGCAGCAAAGCGAGTTAACATGCGTATGCGTGTATGCATGTGATGTACCATGTAGAATGTATGCGTGTACTATGCTAGGAACATCCAGCGTTATGGCTGTAAAAGAGAAATTCATTAGTAGACTGCATGGGTATGCATGTATGCGTGTTTGGATAGAAAACACGAAAAAGGTTAGTAAACACGTAGCATGCAGCAGCGCTCCCTTCCAACCTTATACCTCTATGAGAATTGGTAAATTCAAGTTCTCCTGTCTTAGGTGGGGATACTAACCCGGAGTTACACTGGAACTCAAGGTGTAATTCTCTCAAATAGGCAAATGAATGGCTTGATCGTTGCCCGATCATATGAGGGATTACAGCGAAAACCCAATAGTATTTCGGCCTAACCATATTGTACTGATAAGCAAATGTCGATGGAATTAGCATGACGTTGTGTAACCATATGGAATCATGAAAGGATTCTAACTCTTAGCAGAGCAATACGGGCATGATCATATTGTTATGATAAGAGTATGCCCGTGGAATAGGCGTGAGGTTAGGCAACCATACGGAATAATGAAAGGATTCTGACTCTTAGCATAGCAATACGGGCATGATCATATTGTTATGATAAGAGTATGCCCATGGAATAGGTATGAGGTTGGGCAACCATACGAAATCATGAAAGGATTCTGACTCTTAGCAGAGCAATACGGGAATGATCATATTGTTATGATAAGAGTACGCCCATGGAATAGGTGTGAAGTTGGGCAACCATACGGAATTATGAAAGGATTCTGACTCTTATCAGAGTAATACATGGGAGGAAAATAGGTCGGGTCTATGCAAATCCACTCATATGATAAGGCAAAGATCCATATAGCATGCAATAAGGGTCCTAGTTGGGAATGTTGCTAGGCTTACTACATGGGCTTTAGTCTGGGTTTGAGAACAAGCTAAGGTCTCCCGCCACGTTGTCCATAACCTATCCAACCAAATGGAATCATCGATATAGGACTATACCTCACATCTATCCATTAGGAATCATCAATGGTTATCAGTACAGTGCAGCGAGTGATGAAGGCAAATGTGCTTTCCCAAGGAGTCGAATGGAGTCCAAGGTACTCCCCCACTAATAATCACCAGTTTGACATGGGACAAGGGTGGCGTGTGCGGACATAGATTGGTGTTGTGATGCATACAATTAATCCCACTATGATGGTAAAATTGATATGGAAACTCTTAGATGCCACCACTCTTTCGCCATAATGTCCCCAGTGGAGTCGCCACTTTGAGTGCCAATTTTTGCCAGGGCCCAGAGCGAGGCTTGCGAAAGTCACAGACCAAGGACCGCACTTAGAGTGAAAGTGAAGTCTTCCTAAAGGGTTTCCTTTAGGGAATGATACAGACTCAAAAGAGTCGTAAGGAGTTGCCACTGGATGGTTCCGGATTGGTCCAACTGACCCATAGAATGAGTGCTAGTTAAACCCTTAAGAGATTGGGTTCGGGTGATGGAGATCTATTCTATGAGTTTCCAAAATTGATTTTACCATTATAGTTGGAATTTAATTGTCCTAAGCAGGTAAGCATACGAGCGTAATTGTAAGCACACAGTGCGTCATGTGAGTTGGCGTTGCAAGGTTGCACATAAAATGACATATAAAGCTATATGGGATTTAGATGGCATGGCATATGCATGTCATGTGATATAGTGATAAAAGTAACATGGCATATGCATGTCATGTGAGTGTGAATGACATATCATATGCATGACATGGAATCCTAATACGTAAGCACATATTATGGAAAATAGCGCATGGCGTTATACGTTTGATGTTTTTTGATTTATTTTAGTGTTGGGCGTATAGTGTATCCAATGCATGTGGGATGAATAGCATATCATATGCATGATATGTGAAGTGGTGTATGACATGGCATATGTCATGACATGGTATAATAAGTGGCATACCATATGCATGGCATGTGTATGGCATATCATAAGTATGATATGTATGATGATGTAATACATGGCATATGCATGACTTGTTATATATATACCAAATGCATGCCATGTGAGATGATGTGTGACATGGCATATGCATGGCATGTATAGTAGAAT
>CANYBF011162580.1:0-39190 GCA_948192965.1 Dalechampia spathulata | reverse complement strand
TTTCTCTGTTTTATTTTAAGCCTATCCGCGTGATTTGCGTATCAAAACCTTGAGTTTTGTAGCTTGAATGATGGATTTGAATGTCTAATGATGAACTCATGTGATTTAGACGTTTAATGGCGTATCTGTATGATTTTGTTTGATTTCTGTGATCCGTGCGTATGTTTTATATCTCGTGCATATGTTTTTACGTCCTGCGCATATGATCATCACAATATCATATGCGATCGCGTATGATCCGAAAAATACAATTTTATTTCTTGATTTCCGCATTTTCTTTGTGTTGATTTAGGCCTATTTGCACAATTTGCATGTTAATTTCATAATTAATGTCATTATTACCTGCATTTGTTCCTTTTTACGCATTTTGGTGTGATTTTGCAGGTAATTAGGTTAATTTGGAAGTAGACGGGTCGGGCCTAAGGCCCAATTGAAGCGACCTATCGGACTCGGAAAAAAGGAATTGGGCCTTGGGCCCAACATTAGGATTTTACATGCTTTGTGCATTTTGCACTTGATTATTTTTGGTTGGGTTGTATTAAATACCCAAATTGCTTTATTTTCTTTTATTTGCTTTTCATTATTTTTGGGTGGGTTGTATTTAAATACTCACATTTAATACCTTCTCCCCAATTGCCAAAGGATATATTTAGACGTATGGTGTGGACTATTCTAATACCTTCTCCCCAGTTGCTAAAATGATGACTGTTCGTTTATTCATCTCTTTGGCTGCCACACATGATTGGCCTCTCCACCAACTAGACATAAAAAATGTTTTTTTACATAGTGATCTCCAGGAGGAAGTCTATATGGAGCAACCTCCACGATTTGTTGCTCAGGGAGAGACTAGCAAGGTATGTCGGCTTCTCAAATCTTTGTATGGTTTGAAATAGAATCCACGAGCATGATATGGCAAGTTCAGTACAATCATTCAACAGTTTGGGATGGTGAAAAGTTCTTCTGATCACTCTATTTTTTATAAGCGATCTACATCCGGCATAATTCTGTTAGTAGTTTATGTTGACGATATTGTCATCACTAGTAATAATCAAGCTGACATCATTTCTCTCAAGGCTTTTCTACATACTCAATTTCAGACTAAATATTTAGGGTTATTAAAGTATTTCTTGGGAATTGAAGTGGCTCGGAGTAAATCAGGAATCTTCCTTTCTCGGAGAAAATATGTTCTTGATCTCCTCACTAAAATAGAAAAGATAGGTGCTAAACCTTCTACTTTGCCAGTGGTTCCTAATCTACAGCTCACTAAAGATGATGGAGAGCCATTTTCAGATCCAGAAAAATATAGAAGATTAGTTGGAAAACTGAATTATCTCACTCTTACTCGCCCTGACATAACTTATTCTATCAATGTGGTAAGTCAATTGATGTCCTCACCAACATTTAGTCACTGGACAACTCTTGAAAAAATCTTGTGCTACTTGAAAGGTACCCTTGGATATGGTATTCTTTACAAGAATCATGGGATTCTAATATTGAGTGTTTCTCAGATACGGATTAGGCGAGTTCAAAGGTTGATAGATGATCCACAACAGGTTTTTGTATTTTCTTAGGAGGAAACTTGGTCTCATGAAAAAGCAAGAAACAAAATGTAATCTCAAGATCAAGCACGGAATCAGAATATAAAGCAATGGCGCAAACAATTTGTGAAGTTATGTGGATTCATCAAATTCTATGAGAACTTGGATTTCAAATCACTACTCTAACACATTTATGGTACGATAATCAAGCAACTCTCCATATAGCCTCTAATCTAGTGTTTCATGAACGAACTAAACATATTGAGATTGATTATCACTTCATCTAAGAGAAACTTCAGCAAAATCGTATCACCACTGGCTTTGTGAAAACCGACAATCAACTAGGGACATTTTCACCAAAGCACTCCAGGGGACTCGAATTAATTATATTTGTAACAAGTTGGGCATGATTAACATCTATGCTCCAATGCCCAACTTGAGGGGGAGTGTAACAGATTGTATATTCTTACATTAGTGCTATAATTACTAGATCATAAGGATTGTATGAATATTAGGAATGTTTAGATATTTCTTTCCTTTATTTACTAGCTACTAAGATGTATATATACCCTACTCATATTCTGTCAATATACACAGAAATTCAATCTCATATTCTACAAACACTATATCATTGTATACTATGTCTATTAAACTTAGTTAATTTGCATATTTGTTACTTTTGATAAATGTTAATGAATGATTGATAAATTGTTTGTCTAAATAATCGAGACAATTAATAGCTAGCACTTAACCACTTTTCATCCTAGAGAACCATATCCTTACATTGTATTTGCAATCTATACTCGAGTTCAAACTAAGAAATTATAAATTTAAAACTTGTTGAATTCGTATATATTTTAATAACATCAACTTGTATACCAACAAAACTCAACTCACTTAAGATAGAATATAAAAGTTCAAATGTACAATAGATAGACTTGTTGACATCATGTTGTCCGAACGAATAGGATTACATAATCAAACAATTATAATGCATGGTATGTCTTATGTTGCAATAATCATTCAAATGCATACAAAACAATTTACTAGGGTAGTCTCAAGTTTTGAATCGATGCTCTCCATAACAACTACTCTTGCTCTAATTACTTGCCTTACTCTTACAACCTATGGAAAGTTCAGTACCTCTTCACTAACGTATTTGTTTGTGCACGTACTTTCATGATTTTGACCATTATCTCATTAGAAATATATAAAAAGGATGAAATTTTTACACATAACAATGTAGAACGAAGATTTTATATTGAAATGATTAAAGCTCTTCCAACAATATCGTGTAAACATATAAATAACATGTTCATCTTACCGTACATGGTTGTTTTAGGATTATCCAAAATGATTCAGGATCATAAAATAGGATTGTAATGACATAATGCTGGTACAAAATCAATAATAGAGAAAAAGGAGTCCTTGTATAAGAAACAAAGCCACTTGAAAATGGTTACCATTTATAAATAATTACAAATCAATATCAATAAAGATCCAATTTCAAGCATTAAACCAATTAATAAACAATTTTGTATGTTATAATCAAATTTAAAATCATGTGATTTTAAATAAAAGAGCAAGTTTTATTTAAAAAAAAAAACCATAATAAATCAAACATCACAATCTCGTTTACGCAATAAATTGCTAAATAAATAATCAAGCAATTAAAATGCTAAATTTAGTTAATTAACCCTAGAAATGCTCCTATGTGGCCAAATAGAATCAAAACATGCATTAAACATATTTATAAAAGAAAAAACTCAAACAAATTATTGCAAATTTCAAAATGCAAGTTTCACCCATTAACTTTGTGATCCGTTCTCATTATTAAGTTCATTACATTCGCAAAAGATTATTTTGATGATAGCTTGCATGTTAGCTTTATTACAATGATTTTAAAGACAAAGGCATACCCAAAGTAAGACATACCATAAAGTAACATTCCCAGCATTCTCCAAGTCAATTGACAAATAATTTCTTTTTTTCAGAATCAATGTCTGGAACATTTTCTGTCAAACCTGTGTTTCAGGGTACCATCATTTTTCCATTTTAATTATCCACTTTGGAGGAAAAATATTCACATAAAATGTCCATTAAAAAAGAAAAAACATTAAATTTCCAACCTTTATCACAATATAATATTTTTTTAAATAAATTTCTATTCAATTGTAAAAAGACTTAGACAACTTGCTCATTAAATAATTTTAAAGGCTATTTTAGTAAAACACTATTATATTAATAAATGAATTTCTTAAATTAATGCATATAAAATAAAAACAGAAGAATTGGTCTTAATTCTTGGGATGAAGATTGCGAAAGGCACAAGACTCAATCAGACATCTAGGTCTAGCTAGAATAATATAGTAATATAAAAATGCTAAATAAAACACCAATGTTCTTGAAAGCAAAAAAGAAAACAAAAAATATATAAATAAAATTATTTCACACTTAAAATAATATTTCCATTGCTAAATAACAAATTAGAGCATGCATTGATAAAAATATACATTATGATACAAAATAAGATCTCTGTTCAGTATTAATTTTCAACCAAGCAACTAGTTTTTTATAATAGTGAAAACATAGAACAACAGAGGAACAAAAACAAAGTTGGGATGGGACATGTTTAAGAGAGCTTGTTATATTGTTTAAACCTATATTTTATTAGTCAAAGCAGAAAAAATGATTTTCTTGAATTATCTTTCCTAATATGTTTTTTTTCATGGCAACATTTACTATAACAAAAATACCAAAAGTTTGTCTTAAAAGGATTAAAGACACTTTTGTTGCAACTAAAAGTGATGTAGACTGATTGTTGCACATTGTTTAAACTAGGACATTAACCAAGTAAAAATGAATAATCTAATGTTTAGTTACCAACTCTACTGATAAGGGGCAATGACAAACAGAAAGTCATTTTTAATAGCTGAAATCAACTTATCCATCCTACGTTTGTATTAATCAATAAAATAACATTTTTTTTCATCTTGTTATCCATTTAGATGATATTCTAACTTAAAGCTTTTGTGATACGGTTCTACATGGGACTCAAGAGAACACAAGGAGCTTTAAAGAAGATCCATTAACTCTTCTAAGTGGTCCAGTCACAAGGTCACAAGCCAATAAATTTAAAGCAGCTATGAACATATTTATTCAAGAACAAATAACAATGGAGCTGCAAGAACAGGCTTTCTACAAGTGCTATTTGGAGTTTAAAGATGTGCCTAAGGCCATAATATTGCTTGGGGCGAATTTAGAAGAGAATTGAGCCTAAAGGATGTCATTTGAGTCTAATTATGAAGCCATAGCCTTATTTCATAAGCCTATGGAATAGTTAGGCATGCTGGGCCATAAGTTAGGCCTATTAAGGACCCAATAAGGAAAGGAAGCTAGGCCAATTAGTAGTCTAATGAGCTTATACGAATTTCCATTTAATTATAGCATTTTTATTTATTTATTTATTTATCTTTTAAATTAGAGTAGGAATAGAAGACTAAGTCCTCCTTGGATTAAGACTTCCATATCCTTGAAGGACTAGGATTAGAAACTAGTATAAATAGAAGCTTATGTAAACCTTTTTCAGGAACTTTCAAATCATCATTCAATATACAGAACCAATTTTGGTCTTTCTTATGCTTTATGCATTTTATGTATTTAGTTAGGAAGTGAGGATTTGCTTTCTTCTAATTGCATTAGAAATTAGGGTTAACTTATCAATCTAATTGTGGCGTTTTCTCTTCTTCCATTAAGCCTTATCATTTGCGTTTCCATACTTGCTAGTTTGGGGGTTCAATACGGCAGGGGTTTATTCTACCATTGGAGCTATATCTTAAGTACGTGTGGGTTTGTGGCATACTTGCCATTGGATTCCGCGTCATTTTGTGATTAATAAAAACAAATTTTCAACTACCTCATGTGATTTAATTCTTCTTTTCCCGTTAAGTGTGATTCCTAAGTTTTCTTAGGCTTCTAGGTGTGATTCTTCATCTTTTCCTTGCCTAGACCTACAATCAGATCTGAATTTTCCAAATTACTGCTCAGATTGCCACTATACTTTGATAAATAGAGCTATGATAGATGTGAAGTTCCTCCTATTATAGAATGGCTACAACTAGTATATTGTAAAGAGAGAAAATAAAAGGGAAGGGAGGAAGGAACAAAAGAGAGAAAGAAGACAGGGAATGAGGAGGAATTCTCAATTGTTTATTCATGTCCTTTTCCATATGTACAATCCATTATTTATAACTACATACATTCCTAACAGAATGACAACGCCTAATATATAAATTCGATTTTGCCTAGTAACAAAATAGCATGTAAAAACAAATGAAATTCAGGTGGCCTCCTTTATGCTTCCGTTGATATGTAACAATTCCTCCCCCATTAGAGCATTCTTGTCCCCAAGAATGGAAAAAAGTATGTAATTGTTAAACGATGAAAGAAGCATCTTCCCAAGTAGAGTCGATAGTAGGGTAGTGGAGCCATTTGATCAAAAGTTGAGGGAGAGACATAGGCCCTTAGGTAATGGTGCGAATATTGAGGATCTTTTCAAGACAAACAAGAAACTAACCATCAAGCAAGGGTGGAATAGTTTGTTGAGCAATATCGCAAGGGTCGACAAACTTCTTCAAGAGGAAGACGTGGAAATGAACAAGGCAATTTGGTGGCAATGACAATATATAAGCAACTTGTCCAATTTTAACAACTACCTAGAAGGGACTGAAAGAACGAACAGAAAGCTTCATGGAAGGTCAAGCTACTAAAGATTTCTAATAGTATGGTTGTAGTTTCAAATAAACCCAACCACCAACCTAAAATTCTCGTTCACTGCATCGTTCATCAACCTATTGCTTCATCCAGTTTCGAGCAACAACCAGCTGACGCTGCAAATACAAATTCATTGCCTAACGTTGCTCCAACAATGACTTCATAGCTGCTACCGAAGTAATGGAGGGAAGATTGTAGAATGGGGTTGCAGTTCCATACAAGGCCTATTAAGGACTTATCTTGATAAAATTGTGGTAGTTTGTATTATACCAAAATTAGGCAAGGTTAATCCATTTGGACCAACCAGAAGGGTGATGGAAGGTCATACAACAGAGATAGGCTTCCAAGCATTAGCTCAAATGCGTCGATCTATGGATACTAGTAAAGAGTGTCGTTCCTATCTTCTTCATAAGTTCTCACCAAAAGATACTAGTAAAGAATTTATCCTGATCTAAAACAATAATAGCAAGGGCATTATATAGTTTAAAGAAATTAGAGAAATAGGTCTCCGCTATAGTAACTGTAAAGAAAGGGTGCTTGAGAGGAAGGAAATGACCAAACTTAGTAAACTTGTCCACCACGACCCAAATAGTATCGAAACCTTGAGATTTTGACTGTTTCTCAATAAAGTCCATGGAGATGTAATTGACAGTGGCTGGAGTAAGCCAAGACTCGCACAATGTTCCGTTTTACATCTTTGGCAAATGTCATAATTCTGAATCCAATTCTCCATAAAAGGCTTAAGTTTAGGCTAGTAAGAGTATTGTTGAATGCATTGAACTATGACAACAATGCCCAAGTGACCATCCAAAGTACTGTTATGACACTCTTGGAGAATGGTTTGACGAACAAAAGTGGCCTCACCAATATAGATTTTCCCCTTGAATTTTAGCACACCAGCATGTAAGGACAGTTTGATGAGTAAGGAGGTACTAAGCTGCGAGGCCAAGGTGTCACCCTAATATGAAGCAATAACTTCTTGTAACCAAGAAGGAATAGAGGAGGAGAGACTGAAGAAATGGAGGTAAGAGCCTTCCTACTGGCATGATAAAGCATTTGGTGCTTTGTTCTCGGTACCTGTCTTATAATGAATGGAATTATAGTCTTAAAAGCTTGATAATACCTTTTTATTGGATGAAGGTATGGAGTTGTTCTAGTAGGTACTTGATGCTTTGGTGATCAATGTTGATGATGAAATGTCGGGACTCGAGGTAGTGTCGTCACTTGGAAACAACAAAGATAATAGCGAGCAATTCATGCTCGTAAGCAAACAATCGGCTATTTTGTTGCCCTGATGGTTTGGAGAGAAAAGCAATTGTTTAGCCTTGTTGAAGCAAGACAACCGTTATGCCACAGTTGCTTGCATCGAATTCCAACATGATGAGTAAATGATAATTAGGAAGGGCCAGGACTAGAGCAGTAGCTAGTAATTGTTTCAACTGACAAAAAGTATGGTCTTGCTCAAGAGACCACTTCCAGTTATCCTTCTTTAAGAGGTTAGTGAGAGATCAAGTAAGTACCCCAAAAATTTCGGATGAAACGATGATAATGACCAACAAAGCCTAGGAACCCATAAACTCCTCGGACGATCATTGGTGTTGACCACTTCAAAATGGCTACCACCTTCTCAAGATCAATAGCAACGCCTATGGAGGAGATAATGTAACCTAGGTACCTAATTTGAGGTCTGCCAAACTCACATTTGAATTTAACATATAAGGAGTAGTCAAGTAAGACTTGGAGCACAGTACAAAGATGTTGTAGGTGGAGATCCACAAAAGGACTATAAATGAGAATGTCGTTGAAGAAAACAAGGAAAAATTTCTTGAGATAAGGCTGGAAGACCAAATTGATGAGGGAATGAAAAGTAGTTAGGGCGTTTGTAAGCTTAAAGGGCATTAAAACAAATTCATAATGGCCTAAGTGTGTTTTGAAGGTAGTCTTGTGAATATTAATGGATTCCATAAGTATTTGATGGAAGTCGGCATGAAGATCGAGCTTAGAGAAAACAACTACCCTATGTAATTCATCCAAAAGGTCCTCAATCAATGAAATGGGGAATTTGTTCTTCATAGTAGCTACATTCAATTGCCGGAAGTCAATGCAAAAATGTCAAGACCCATCTTTTTTCTTAATCAAGAGTACTAAAGAAGAGAAAGGGCTCTGACTAAGTCAGATAATTCCGATTTACAACATTTCATGAATAAGGTGTTCCACTTCATACTTTTACTGAGGTGTGTCCGTAAGGTTCAATATTAATAGGATTTGTACCTGATTTCAGGGGAATGGAGTGTTTATTGGTTCTAGCATGAGGAAGGGTAGATGGAGTTTGAAAGAGTGGTATAGGTCCAGAGCAAGGGTTGGATTGGAGGAAGGATACAGGTCATGTCAAGAATGGTTAATTCAGAGAAGGAACTAGTAACTATGATTTTTACTTATATTTTCTCCTTTATTATAATATCCCTTCAAGCATTGCTTTCATATTTTACTGTTCAAACAAAAGCATATAATATAGTAATTCATGCATTTTCCATTATTTTATGCATCACACTCATATATTATATTATTAGTCTAATTTCATACATTTTTTACATATTTTGCATAATTTATATGACATTCTAGCATTCTAGTTTTGACATAGTAATCACATAGTTAATATTAGTTTAGGAGTTAATCATGTTTATTTTAGTTTACATGATTTATATAGATTATTAGACTCATTTTCATGCATTAAAACTTTAGTTAAAGCCCCTAGGTCCTGTGGTATGGAAAACTAGTCGAGCATATCACATTTTACATTAAAAAATACCACTTTTATGCCTTGACCAAGCCTTACACGAGTCATGTAAAAGGTGCCACACAACTCATGTAAGATTCAGCCCCTTCATCTTTTCCTCTTTCAATTAATTCGAGCTTCACACAAGTAGTGTAACATTTGCACGACTCGTGTAACTTGTTTAGGGCATAATTTCATTCTCTTTTGCTAGTTGTTTGATCATAATTTGAAGGGTCACGATGCATTATAAGATTTAACCTATTTTTAGACGATTTTAGGAAGAGATAAAAAGGGAATAAAATGTGAGAATGAGGCAGAAACAGCATTAGAATAAAATTAGGTTGGGGTTTTAGAGAGGGGGAAGAGGAGATGAATCTTGTAGGAATTGATAGCTAATCTTCTCTTCTGTTTTTTTTTCCTTATCATAGCCCTTTCATCAAGACGTTGAGCAAGTAACTGAGAAGGAATCGAGAAGAGTAAAAGACAGAATAGCAAGAGCAACGAAACTATTCAAGATTCTCTTCATCTCTGTCTCTTTCTATTTTAGTTTTGAACATCTATTATGCTTATATTTTCTTTATTTTTCATGTCCTTTTACTTTATTTATTTTCTAGTTATAATTTGACATTAGTTGTAGGGATTGGATGATGTTTAAATAGATTTAATTTCTTTCTATTATGAATTCATTTACCTCTTTATGTTATTGAGTTGTGATTCATGTTAATGATATTTAATTGTTAGAATGAGCCTTTTAACATGAAAATGTTAAACTAGTTTTGTTAATCACTTTGAAAAAATGTTTAACTTAACCGAACGAATTTAGGAACACCAAATTGTAACTGTCTAGTCATAGGAGTTAATTAATTTGGAGGCATAAAGTGTAGTAAATGAACTTAATCACTAAAGTTAACCCAATAGTCACGAAAGTAAGGTGTTAGCTTAGCTTTGGTAGGTAAAGTTTCTTTTAAAGAACTTCATATTTAAACACTGCTTTAAAGTTGGTAATTATACTATTAATGGAAGGTTTTTATTTATATTCATATTTATCCATCCCTATGGTTAATTATACATTTTGTATATTATATTAATTAGTTAATGATTTAGTTAATTTAATATACTTCATCTTATATTTGAATGTTTAATTGCTTAGATAACTGATTGAATCAATAGCTAACACTTAACCGCTCTTGGTCTCAAAGAACGATACCCTTATACTGCAGTTATGACCTATATTCTTGCGGTAGCATAATTACAATCTAAGGATTATAAATTTTAAAACTTGTTAAATCATTATACATGTTAAAATACACTTATTTATACATCAACAAGTTTTTGACGTCGCTACCAGGGACCAATTGTGCATTCAACTAATACTAGTGATTTGAGAGTAGTTGATTAATTTAGGATTTTATTTTTATTTTTATCAATTTTGTTACTAACTTTTACTCTTTCTATTTTCAAAACAGGTATTAAATTCAACATATGAGGAGAGCCCTTAATGTTAAACTCTTGTCAATTGATTTGCAAATAGAAAAAATTTCGTGCAAACTTAAAAGCTCAAAGGAAAGCATTAGAGATAGAGTATAGGCAAGCTCTTCCAAGGCACAACGAAAATTACCAGCTCAACCAAAGTCAAAGCCAAGGGAGCGTTGTTACGCTCTACATCTACAAACCACGATGAGTTTTTAAGTTTGAGGTCAAGTTAATGACTTTAATTTAGCATGTTTTAATGTTTTAATATATTAATGTTTAATTTTGATTTTTTGTCTTTGTTTTAATGTGTTTTTATGTTTGTTTATTTGTTTGTTTATTGTATTCATTTCATCTTAGAACTATCTAAATTTACATATCTCTTTTTATTTTTATTTTATATTTAGGGTAGTTTGCATATTGTTTAGTATCTTGTTTTAACTTAATTTGAGTGTCATTGAGGACAATGCCAAAAATTAAGTTTGTGATGACACATTACATGCATTGCATTGTATTTTATCTTATGCTTATTTTATGCATCATACATAATCACTCACGTATTTCATGCATCATGCATAATCACTCATGTAGTTCATGCATTTTTGTTTAATCCGTTTTGTGCATTTTTGTTCATTTTATTTTATTTTTTTATTTATTTTCTTTAATTAAAATTTTTCAATTGTTGGCCTTAACTTATGCGCATATTGCTTGAAAGTTACTATAAATAAGAGTTATATATTGGTTTATCACTTTTCAATATCACCTCATTATTGCTTAATGTGTATTATCTTAAATACATTCTAGAAATTTTTCTATGGTTGTGTTACCTCTCAATTATTTATTCAACTCTATGTTACTCTTGTCAATGATTGCTTAAATGTTTTAACTCATTTTGTTTTCTTATGCAAATTTAAGTAAATTTTTGACTTAGATAGATGCAGAGTAATCAATTAAGTTCCTTAGCTTGTTATAGTTGGATAAATCAAATCATGTAAATAAATAAATAATAAAGGAAGAAATATGAAAGTAGTTATTAAATTTTAGACCTACTCCTATGTTTATTGATTAGTAGATAGGAAACATGTCTTATGTGGTTTCTTAAGTCAAAGATAACCAATGAATACAAGTATGATTGTAATTTCAACTCCTATATTTTGAAGGTTTATTAAATAAAGGCATCTATACACTCATAGTTGTCTCTAGGTTGAAAAGCCTGATAAGTATAAGAGTTAAACTTTATGTATCTTTGTTGTAAATTGATTAACTAGGTACTGACATTAACAATGTTTATATTTGAGCTAAAGATTTACAATAAGATATCATGGTCTAAAAAAAAATTTAGTAACAATAAAAAAAATGTTTGTGAAATAACTTGATCTCTTGACTATGCTATAATTAAGCTAAGAATATTCATATTGAACACTATTTTTCTTCTTAGCTTAATTTTCTCATTTTTTAACATCTTGACATTTGTAATTATAGGGCTATTTTTTTTATTTGAGAGTTTTAATTCAACATAAGAATTTTTAGTATGTTATATAAGACCAAGTCATTGTTTTAACCTTGTTGTATTGAACTGTGATAATCTTAAATTTATTCTTGTTTATAGTTTCATGTTTTTCTTTGCTTGAGAGCAAGCAAAATCTTAAAGTTTGTAGTAGTTTGATAACCATGTTTTTTACCTATATTTTTCCTCTTATTATAAAGTCCCTTCAAGCGTTATTTTCATGTTTTTTATTTTCATGTTTTTCCCTTCAAACATAAACATATAATATATTAATTCATACATTTTCCATCATTTCATGCATCACACTTATATATTACATTATTAGTCTAATTTCATGCATTTTCTACACATTTTGCATAATTTACATGACATTCTAGCATTCTAGTTTTGACATACTAATCACATAATTAATCTGCATTAGTTTAGGAGTTAATCATGTTTATTTTAGTTTACATGATTTATATAGATTATTAGACTCGTTTTCATACATTAAAACTTTAGTTTAAAGCACTTAGGTCATGTGGTATGAAAAACTAGTCGAGCATGTAACATTCTACATTTGAAAATACCACTTTTATGCCTTGGCCGAGTCTTACACGAATCGTGTAAGATGACACATGACTCGTGTAAAATTCAGCCCCTTCATCTTTTCCTCTCTTTCAATTAATTCGAGCTTCACACAAATAGTGTAACATTTACACGACTCGTGTGACTTGTTTAAGGCATAATTCCCTTCTCTTTTGCTAGCCGTTTGATCATAATTTGAAGGGTCAAGTGCATTTTAGGATTTAACCTATTTTTAGATGGTTTTGAAAAGAGATAAAAAAGGGGATAGAACATGGGAATGAAGCAGAGAAAGCATTAGAATAGAATTAGGTTAGGGTTTAAAGAGAGGGGGAAGAGGAGACGAATCTTGTATGAATAGATAGCTAATCTTCTCTACTATTTTCTTTTTTCTTATCATAGCCCTTTCATCAAGACGTTCAGGAAATAACTGAGGAGGAATCAAGAAGAGTAGAAGACAGAATAGCAAGAACAACAAAACTATTCAAGATTCTTTTCATCTCCATCTCTTTCTATTTTAGTTTTGAACATCTATTATGATTGTATTTTCTTTATTCTTTATGTCCTTTTACGTTATTTATTTTTCAGTTATGATTTGACATTAGTTGTAAGGATTGGATGATATTTGAACAGATTTAAGTTCTTTCTATTATGAATCCATTCATCTCTTTATGTTCTTGAGTTGTGATTTATGCTAATGATATTTGATTGTTAGAATGAGCCTTTTAACATGAAAACGTTGAACTAGTTCTATTAATCGGTTTGAAAAAAGGTTTAACCGAACGAACTTAGGAACACCAAATTGTAACTACCTAAACATAGGAGTTAATTAATTTAGAGGCATAAAGTATAGTAAATGAACTTCATCGTTGAAGTTAACCCAGCAGTCACGAAAATAAGGTGTTAGCTTAGCTTGGGTAAGTAAAGTTTCTTTTAGCTTAACTTTGGTAAGTAAAGTTTCTTTTAGCTTAGCTTTGGTAGGTAAAGTTTCTTTTAAAAGAAAGAACTTTGCATTTAAACACTGCTTTGAAATTGATAATTAGACTATTAATGGAAGGTTTTTATTTATATTCATATTCATCCATCTCTATGATTAATTATACATTATGTATATTATGTTAATTGATTAATGATGTATTAGTTAATTTAATAACTTCATCTTATATTTGAATGTTGAATGGCCTAGATAATTGATTAAATCAATAGCTAATATTGCTTTCCCGTATTCTTGCGATTGTGTAATTACAATTTAAGGATTATAAATTTTAAAATTTGTTAAATCATTATGCATGTTAAAATACACATCTATAAACCAACAGGAACTGGTAGAAAGAACGAAGAGTTTGTTGGTAACCCCTTTTCAGTCATTACGAACAAGCTTGTTTAAGGATTTAGAGCTGATCAGACGTAAGGTACCCTGTTCAATAAGGCCCTTAAGAAGCACTTTGGTGGAATTAATGATGATCGTTGAGGGTGTTTTGAGCACAATCAAATGTTAAACGAAGAGTGGTTCTTCATCTAATCAACGCCTAAGATCAAATCATAATCTCCTAATTCCAAAACACAGAAATTAAACTAGAAAGAGTGTCCTTGCATGACCCAAGAAGCTTGGGGAAATTTGTTCCATTACCAATTGGCAAACGACCATGATGATGACAGGAGGCACAACGACAATTGGAACCTTCAATTCTCCGGCTAGCTTAGAATCAATGAAGCTAAGCGTACTACCACTATCTATGAGTACCATAACCGACTTCCCTTTGAGTGGTCCTTTTAATTTGAGTATGTTATCACTCACCTAAAGCATTCATGGAGAGGACTGGCATATCAAGAAAGGGCTCTGGAACTTGATCTTCTAAATCATAATAATTTGATAGAGCATTTAAGTCATCGATCTCGTCCACTACTGCTAAGGAAAGGGCCAAAAGTTGTTTTGTGGAGCATCGATGACCAAGGAAGTATTTGCCACCATAGCAAAAACAATTATTACTTTGGCGTGGAAACAGTGGAGTTTGGGTTGGTATATTTTGGAAAGATGAAGAAGGGTGTTATGGAAGTGATGGTTTGGTAGAATTAGAGTGTGGGTGAGGATTAAGAGAAAAACGTGGAAATTGGTTTTAGACGAGTGCATGTTGGTTTGAAGAAGTTATAGGGTATGGTGAGTGGTCTTCGCGACAAGTGGAAAAGGAGGTTTAGGTGGCAGGTCAGGAATAGGGAATTTTGGTTAGGATGGGCTTTTCTTGTTGGACCTATAATAATGTCTCTTATAACATAGCTTGCTCAATGGCTTAGTAAACGGTCACCAGATAGACCATTCGAATAGCAACTCCAATGTCACGACGAAGACCACTAATAAAGCTAGAGATAACATAGTCTTCAATGAAATGTAGGTGTAATAGATCTAGGTGAGATTTTGTTTGCTCAAAAGCACTCTGCTAATCTGCCACCAAACCTGTTTGTTGGCTATTTGAACTCAATAATGATGTCATCCACGAAGGAATCTCAAAAATGCTGAAGAATGGTAGATGAGAACATTTCCCAATTAGCAACCGTATGAAGTCGTTTCTAGCCTGGGACCAATACTCTGCTTGCCCGAAAAGGAACAGACTGGCTAAATCAAGTTGTCAATCCATCGGAACCTCATAAATCAGGAAATACTTGGTGCATTTCCAAAGCATATGGGTCATGCCCGGTAAAAACTAGTAAGTCCATTTTTTGCAACAATTGACTAAGATATCCTCTACCCGACACCTCCACATGGCTGGACTCTCCATGACCCATCTTGCAAGGTATTGACAAAAGCCCTCGACTTTCCGACTTAACAATGGGAACTAGAGAACCATTGGCAGTTTCCTTATCCTTGTCGAAGGCTTGAATCAACTAAATAATCTGATTGAATTGACCTCGAGTCTTAAGTTGCTCCAAGCGAATCTGATCATAAAAACGTTGATTCTTTGCATGGGTTTGATCATGATATCGTTGGTTTTCCTGCTGAAGGGATTCAATCCTGGCATTATATTCAATAGTTAAGGCTTCGAGCTTTCAATTTAAAGAATGAAAATGTTCTTCAATCAAGGCTAGTTCCCCTTCCTCAACTAGCAAGATTGTATTTTTCTTAGTGCTTTGGCTTATAGCAAATGTTTGGTGAAGAATGGAAAGATTGCAACAAGTAGGTCTCAACATCTCTGATACCAGATGTGATGTTCCTGCTATAGAATGGCTACAGCTAGTATATTGCAGAGAGAAAAAATAGAAGGAAAGGGAGGAAGGAACAAAAGAGAGAAAGAAGACAAGGAATGAGGAGGAATTCTCAATTGTGTATTCATGTCCTTTTTCCATACATACAATCCATTATTTATAACTGCATACATTCCTAACAGAATGACAATGCCTAATATATAAAGTCAGTTTTGCCCATTAACAAAATAACATGTAAAAACAAATGAAATTCAAGTGGCCTCCTTTTTAGGCTTCGGTTGATATGTAACAATAGATAACCTTAAAGCTGTCCTATATCACAATTGCTGCATTAGATTCAAAATATGATACTTTTTAGAGGCATAATAAGATAAGATTCATTATGATGCAGAGTGAGATTATAACAGCATAAAAATCAATTTGATCATTCTACTTGCTATGATGGATGAACTGCTTATAAAGGTTGCCCTCAAACACCTGATAGCAAACTTCCAAAGCTACTAATAGTCAAGATATGGTGTGAACCAGATCCCTTCTTAATTTTCTACTTTCATTCCTGCTACGGTCTATCAGACTTCAGCCCCCTTTTCTAACAAATCCAATTGTAGAACAGTGTACCATAAAACTGTTGTGCAACCAATCTAATATGTTTCCACATGATTGGCTAACCTCATATTGCTTGGGGATTTATCAGAAGAGTATGAAATGGATTTTCTTTTTTGATTGACTTGCAATACCACTAAATATTAGAATCAAATCAACTTAGTATTAGATTAGGATTTAGCACCTTTGATAATGTTGATACTTTAAATCAGTGATCCAGTGATGGTACTTCAGGTTCGCTACCAGATATGATACTTCAATAGTAGGCAAGGTCAGCATCCATAATAGTAGTCAATCATGTAGTTTACAGGTGACAGGATGCAAGCTAATACTTAAAACTCCATGATGCAATCAATTTAGCCAGAATGTGAAGTTCAACTTGAGCAAAATATAAGGATGTTCTTCATTTTTCTGTCTCTAAATCTTAATGTACAAACATCAATGAAGTAAAAATTTCAACATGGATATATTTATTCATTATCTACATAAATTCTACAGCATTTTACCAATTATACTATGAAAGGAACGCACCTGCACAATTCTAGTTTGACTGGGCCTCAACAGCCTTTGTAGATAAATCTTGTAATCCACAAACCATATTAGCAGGAACAGCCACGTCAATCATTTTTGGATATGGAAGGTTCAAATCTGTAAAATAGTTTATAGGACTTCAAATTCGATCTTGAGTAGCTGTTATGAAATAAATATCAGACTTAAAAGTAGAAGCGATGCATTTGTTGTCACTCACTTTCCATTATGCTCTTAAAAGTTTTCTGAAAAAAGAACAGTAATATAACATCAATTAGAAATGTCATTGCAGTATGAATGCAGTAAAACAATACCAAATACGGATAATTTCCATTTCTGTTGCTTTTATTTATTCATGCAAAGCACAAGCTAAACTTGTCTCTGAATCTGTAAATTATTAATGTGCAAATTCTGCAAAATACTTGATACTTGTAGACATATCAAGGTGCAGAACAATAAGAAAACAAGAGAATCTAAATTCTGAAAAGGAATTAAAATTTAAAAGTAAACACATATTTGTCTAACGAAATGATCCATGGTAAACAAAAATTGATAATAAGAGACATGACTAGGTTAACAACGTTACTTGACACAAATATTAAAATGTTTTTCCATGTTGAGAGATAGGATAGAATTATAAAGGTCCAAGAAGACACATAAATAAAAATATTGCAAGTACCAAAGATGGCGAACTACGAGGTATAGTCTAAACACCAAGGAGAGTGGAGAACTGCAAACTGCGAGGCATTATAGCCAGGGACATGGACTACCATGTTTGGATGGAGATAGCAAAAGAGTTCAATAAACAGCAAAAGAAAGGCCAAAAGGTCAAATAAGCCCCTAAACTAAGGCATATTAGTCATGCTTCAACCTAAACTTTATTTACAATCAATTACACCCCTAAACTAATTAGTCACATTTCACCCTCAACTTCTTCTATGGTCTATTAAGTCCTTAAACTCATAACTACAGTCATTTAAACCCTTTAAGCCCTAAATATTTTATTTGTAACAAAAGATACAAAAATGAAGTGAATGATGCCAACAAAAATTAGCACAAGAAAAATTTCATATTGCAATCTTTGAAAGAAAGGCTTGTGGAAATTGATAAGGTAGTTCTTGCCACCAAATCTTCTTCTAGGCTTAGAGTTATTCTAGTTTAGATCTATAATTCTGATGGCATCAGACTACTTTTTAGTCTATGAATATCTAGATTTTGAAAAAGATATCAAAGTTTTCACATGATAAACTAAAAGATCTTATAGTTGTTGCTTTAGAGTTGTGTTGATTCAAATCTTATAGTGTTGTGGATGCATTCCTTGGAAAGAGCTTCAAATGTCAAACTAAATAAAATAAATTAGAGCAGTTGCAATCAAACCATCTAGGCTAAAGCCCATGATTATGAATTAGACACTCTACTATATACATAAATCTATATTATTTATATTTTAATGATACATAAAAGAGCAATGATTTTTTAACAATGAAAATGAAACTGAAAACCGAAAATCACTGAAGTAAAAATTGAAAACTTAAACCTAAATGTAAACCATCATATCAATTAATCATTAACTTCAATTTCTTTCATCCATTCTGATTTAGTTTTCAATTCAACCAATTTTTTTGGACTAGATCATACATAGTTATTTTGGATAAGATTTATCTAAGGCTCATTAAAGCAATGTTTAGCCTATCTCTAGGTAAAGAAACAACTAAAGAAACGAGCAACATTAGTAAACAAAAATATTATAGAACAAAAACTCCCGAAGAGTAAGGTGCTAGTCTAGAAGTTGGCTGCCTTTTAATGTTTAGGGCATTAAAGCTTGCACCTTGAACTTCATGAGGGGATACAATGATAGATGAAGAGACAATAAAATACAAGTGAATAATCACCCAATGTACTGAAAAGAAAGGAAAATCACTCAATTGCAAAAATTTTGTTGCATGTCAGTTCATTGATGGCATAATTTTGTAGTATGTTAGTTGGCCATTTTATATATCTACAATTATTTTACTAATAATTTGCTAAAATTAGGAATACAATAAATTCAACTATAGTGGCACGTATGAGATTACAATGATTACCTCATCTTTGGTTAGCCTAGGATTATATTGCATTTCCTCTCCAACACTACTAACCTGCACAATTAATGAGGAATCTATATGATCAATTGTATGAATGAGTTTAATAATCTTATAGAGTTGAGAATGGCGCTAGCAACATACAGAGAATCCCTTGTAATCGTGAGCAGGATAGACCAAAGTATCCTTGGGCAAGGTGAATATCTGATTCCATTAAAAGAGAAAAGCAATGTCAAGTAATATCATATTTGTTTAGAAACTAACATACTATCTCTTCATTGTCCTTGCCTGTGAGTGCACGGACTGATAAAGGTGATGTGAGCTTCCACCCTGTAAGAAATAAAAGAGGTTAAGAAAGCCCTTTGCTATATTTTGTACACCATTCCCCTTCAATGAAAGTTCTTAGTAATATAAATTACACATAAATAAGACTCTAGCCTGAAAATCAGTTCTTCCACATCCCCTTATTAGTAAAGTATCACCAGTAAAGGCCATCCTTGGTTGAGGGTGATTAAGACCATCACCAGAAACATAAGTAACACAACCTAGTGTATGACCTGGAGTAGCTCGGACCTATCAAAACACAATATAAACAACTCAATCCACTAGTGAATAGATATGAGAACAAATAATAGATGGAAAAGTTAAATCAAGATTTGCCATAAACAATAATGATGTAATATTGTACTTTAATGGTATTCACGATATAGAGGCATAGTACATTTTGTATCTTTTAAGTAGTATTTATCTTGTATGACTTTAGTTCAACTCTCATTGATATAGTCTAACTTACTTTTAAATACCATGCAAAGTTATCGAAAGTGCTAGGTGCCTTTACATAAAGCCTTAAGAGGGCTTAACATCAAATAATATGCTTGTTGCTTACCTTATCAAAGTGACAAGCTACCATTTTTAAACAAAATACACTATGTTAAAGGAGTTTAACATTTCATACACTCAAAAAACCAATGATTGCATGATTAAATTTTTTGTGAAGTCCTATTTTCTTTTAATTTTTGACTTTTAAACCAATTTTTAATTCCAAATCAGGCCACCTTTCTTTTAATTTCTTTGCCCAAATAAGGAGTAGATTTATATTTTTCAAGTTAATTGTACATTTGAATTCAAGATTTTGGTCACCTTCCTTTTTATTATGGTTTTCTCTAAATTTGGAGATTTTGAAATGTGATACAAATGAAATAATTTGGAGATTTATAATTTTGAAATTCAATTGTAGAGAAGACCTTTAAGGTTAGTTGTTAAAGGAACAACATGCATCAAGATGCAAAAAGGTTTGGAGCCTTGGTGCAAGGCACAAGACATTTAAAGCTAACAATGCTCATGACATAATATATGCACAAAACAACAAATTTAAAATTACCACTTTGTAAATCTAAAATAATAAATGCACATAAACTGAAAGCCTAATAAAATATTTTCTTAAATCCAATCCACTTTGAAAGAAACATATTCACAAGATTAGAATCCGTCAATATAGTGCTACAAATAACAAGAACTCTAAAAGCATCTACCACAAGATGGCAACATCATCATCATTAAGCTCAATATAATCTCTATCAATTATATCATTGTCAAATCAATTTCCTCTTTCTCATCTTCTTCAAAATCATATAATTTTTGTCTTTTTCACTTGATTAGGCCTAACATAGTTTGACTTGGAGGTCTTAGGTGCCTAGGCTCAAGCACACCTTTAACTATTATGTTTTATTGTCTTTCTAGTTTCTTAATTAGCCAACATTCATATTAGTTTTTCCCTAAAGCAAAAGATTTTTTAATTTTCAGGTTAATTGTATGTTTGGTTCCAAAATTCCAACCATGCTACTCACAACATTTTAACCAAATTAGGAATTGCTAACATAATAGAGATGACAAGAATTGCAACAATTGCAGCCTTAATTAGAAGGTTGCACATGCTCCATCCTGAAAGATGAAAGATTGGAAGATAAAGCACTACTCACTAGCCTGGAGTCACCTTACCTCGATGCCTAGAAGCTATCCATGTAAAGTCACCTTAAGTGGATAATCAACTACATACGTTCATACAAAATCACTATGGTTTCTACAAGAATTATTGTGCTTTTGTACATTATAAGCTTAAAACCAATATGATTTTAGTAGCTTTAGCTAAGTCTCTAACTAACCAAGGGAAACAAATAAGAAGAAAATCAATAACATGACAACATACACAAGTTATAGCCTGATTGGTGACATTAACTCATAATGTACCAAAATACTCGCATAACAAATTATAATGGCATTAGTTAAGATTCCATGTGAAAGGAAGACATTGGTAAGATGACAAAAACACAAACTTGCGGCATCATGCTTTCTTTGAGATATGGCTTAGTTAGTTCCCTTGATCCATCATAAAATAGCCTAAAAGAAACATCAAGCATAGCATCAAGATACCCAAAGAATCTAAGCTAACACCAAAATTAAACCTTCTAGATAAAAATTATCTCAAACTCATCAATCTAACCAATATTCCAAAAATCTTTAGTATTTATCAGAGAAAAGAAGCCAATTGGCATCGTAATTTGACATTCTAAAATCAATGCACGGCTGCAATTTGATATAAGCTAATTTGCCATGGAAATGCCAAGCTTATTGGTATGGGCTAACAAGGCACCACCTAGTTTTGTCTTATTCCGAAATCCTACGAGATAGGAATTATAATCCTTCTTGTTGCTTATTACGCTTTTGGTATTGTTTCTCTGGTTTGTCAAATTACCAATTCTAAGTTGAAAATTTCAAAATTTGGCTGAAATTGTTAACGGCTTCAATGATCTCCACTCAAATACTATCTTCCTTTTATAATCTCACGTTCAACGTTTCCTCTATCAATCAGAAACTTTGTCGTCATTGTGGGTGAACATTGAGAATTTAAGGAGCCAACCACAATTGAATAATTGAGGCTTAGATTAGTTGAGTAAGTTAAGTTTTTACTTTTTGATTTCATAGTGATCTCCATGGTTTATTTCTAACACTTAGAAAAAAAGTTTTTATTATTGTTAAGCTCAGCAATATTTAGATCCAATAGAAAGAAATATGAAATTTAAATATTTTATCCTATATAAAATACACTTGCAAAAAAACACAACTCCTACCTCAAGAAACAAATCACCAAAATGAATTTTATCGCCGTGTTGAATCAAAATATCAGCTTTTGAATTGCTTGCTTTTGAAATGATGGATTTGACTCCAGGAGATTTAGCCTGCAAATGAGGTGATAGTATTAACAAATTAAATAGAACAAAAAACTATTAGGAATAGATTATATAGCTTTCCATTATACGCCAAAACGACATAGTTTATTAAAAATAGATAAATAAAAGAAAGTAGTTTGAATACCTTAATTAAACCAGTTCCGGTTACATGATCAGCATGAACATGAGTGTTTAAAGCATAAATTAGCTTTAATCCCAACTCTTTCACCAGTGAAAGGTCTCTATCCACCGTCCTGTCCACAGGATCAATCAACTGCAAATAAATAAATAAATGAATAATCAGCATTTAAGAAAATAATCGACGAATTATATAAGATAATATTAATTGTGAAGAATTAAAAAATAGTAATCAAACGAACCAGAGCAGGTTTATCAGGGTGAGCGACGTCCGCAAGTAAGTAGGTGTAAGTGGAAGATTCCTTCTCGAAAAGCTGGCGAAATAATAGTTGCTTGTTCGAAGAACCAGACGACGCCGTATAACTCATGGCTGCCCGCTGCGACTGTGGAAATGAGACAAACGGCCGAGTGAGGGATCGAGGAGAGAAAGGCACGGAGAGTCGAAGCAAAGATGAGCGAAGAAGCATTGGAAAATTTGTTTGTGCTGGTACTTGTGTTAAATTATTGTTTGGACTTTGTGCGATGAAGTTGAGTCGTCGTGTTTTGAACTAATCGCCTGAGGCATATAAAATTGCTGGTTTTGTCTGTTTTCTCTTTTCTTTGCAAAGATGGTCTTGAGTTCTGAGTTTGTATTAAAAATACAAGGGTAGTCTAGACTTTTCATCTGTTTAAATTCTCTTTCATCTAAACAGCTTGCGGCAGAGGTGAATCGTGAATAATGCCAAAAATTTACGATTTCGCAGATTTCTTTTTATAGGTTAAAAGATATGAATAATGTGTTTTAAAAAATTATTTCTTAAGATCATGTAAGATAAAAAATATTTTTCTAAATAATGTTTTTTGTTTTATACAAATATATTTTCAATTTATAAACTATCTTTGTTTACATTTTTGTCCTTTTTGTCCTTTAGTTTAACTTTTTAAATAAATAGGTCCAAAATTAAAAAATTTTAAGTTTAATATATTTTTTTTTTGCAAAAACCAAAAATATAAGAATTCAAAAATTTCTAGAAATAGTAATCTCTAATACTATTCGAATACGAATTTGTAAAAGCAAGTTTTATTGGATAGACACATCGAAAACTCAGATTTTAATAATTCATCTAGATTAACATCTTTTGGAAATGTGCAAAATGAGATAAATCAACTCTTAGGAAAATTCTATTCATTAGGATCAATAGGAGATTCACTAGAAGAAAGAAATGTGTTGGCTGAAAATTGATGAATGAAAGATTAGATGTAATCGTGTCACATCCTCATTTTTTTACTATCATAATAAATTTGCATATATTAGTATGATTACTTGATCATGCACGATTGAAAAATATATTAAATACATGAATGACATGAAATTAATAATTTTAATATGCATTATTTTTTTATATGCGATCTTAATTATAGTTATCACATGAAATTATGTGATATGTAAATGATATAGGAAAATATAAAAGATGTGCTAATTAATAAATGTCATGATCACGATATGAAATAATTAGGTAATCCACTGGATGTCGATAAATCAATGAATACGATGTCAATAATAATTGACATATGTACGTATGATTAATAACGACAATAAATTGAGCATGTGTATATTTTAATATTAAAATGCACGTTTGCATGTATGATTAGAATAATTGAATTAACATATAAGAATCTAAATATGAAATTATACATATAAGTATTTGAGGAATTAGAATAATAATAATAATATATTATAAGTGTATAATGAGTATACATAATTTAATAATTATGTATGAATTAAGAAAGGGTAAAAATAAATGAGGTAAGGAAATAAACAATTTATCGAACGTACATGCATTCGTATATTAAAATATACGTATGTATGTAAAATGTAAGAAAATAGAATTTTAGATGAAATTAAGTATATTAAGAATATTTATGATGTCATAATTAAATATGATTAAAGAATTTGAGAAATTAATTAATATGAATGAAATGCATACGTGTATGTATATATATATATATATATATATATATATATATATATATATATATATATATAAGTATGTATATATGGTTATGTATAATTGAATGTATAAATAGATATAAATATAATGTATTAGTATATATATTGTATTTTAGTAATTAAATAATGTAGAGAAATGATGATGTAAGATGATGTAATATATTATAAATGATATTATGAAATAAATAATGTAAATAAATAAATAAATAAATGATTATTTGGATATTATATGAGTGGAATTTGAAAATAATGTATTTTATTTGGTATGGGGAAAGTGATAGTGGAGGAATAAAATAATGAGTGTATGGGTAATTGAAAAAGATGATATGGGTAATGTTAGTGGAAAGAGAGAGAAGATGAAATATATTAATTTAATAGTTAGTGGAAAAAGATAATGATAATTTATGGATTAATTAGGTATTTTAAGGTATTTAGAAAGTACTAAAGATATGTGGAATGATATTGTTGGAGGGAATTGAATGAAATACGTATAATTAGGGTTGCCTTACACCTTAATACCCATTCTATATGTATTTTTCTCTTCTTTCACCTAAAATACCATTCATTTCTCATCCTTTATCTTTATGGTCGAATACCTTTCACTCTTTCTTCTTCTTCATATACTTTTTCCTTATTTCTTTCTTACATTCTTCCATTTTCTTCCATGAAAAACCAAAACACACCTTATTATCTTCATCTTTTCTTTATAAACTTCAAGTAAAACACAAGATTAATACATCAAGCTTAAGATTTGGTGAAGCAACTTCATTTTCCATATGTTTTAGAAGGAGCCCAAAGTGAGTTTGCATGGAAGCTGAAAATACACCATCTTCTTCTTCTTTCCACCCTAATCTTTGAGTTTTATGTTAAAACTATATGAGTTATACAAAGTTTTATTTTATATTACCTTAATATTAACATGTGATTACATGTTTTATTTTATATATTTATTATATTATGATTATGAATGTCAAAGGTTAAATTGAAATTGAATTACATAGAATATACTTTATAATATGTGATAACACAATTTAATTAATTAGGTTGATAATTAAAGTTCAAGGTTTTAAAGAAAGTATATGATGAATATTTTCTTTATTAAGATCTTATTATGATTTTGATTTATGATTGATATATATATGCAGAATATTTATGAAAGGATATAAAAGATGTATTATGATATCATGATCTGACAATTAAGGTTATCATATACATAATTATCAATAGAGTAATATGGTGAATATTGATGAAAGATATTATTATTATTATATTTAACGTTTTGATTATATAAAATAGATTATGCATGGTATTGTATTTCGATGTTTATTTATATATTCAATGTGACATCAAAAATATGTTGATTACAAATTATATAAAGAATTATACATGTAAGAAGATATACTTATGAGATAGTTAAAGATGTTATAAAATTGGAAAGTAAAGAATGAAATGTTTCTAGAGAAATAAGAAGTACAAATTTATAGAATCTAGTATTTTAAAGGTATCAGAGATTGATGAATAACCATAAGTTAGTTATGAGTAAACTATTATATTTACAGTTTAGAATTATATTAAAATGAAGGGTTATGCCTACGATGTGCTATGATTGGTACAAATAGTTAATTATGATTGATAGTTGATGGCTATAATATCATGACCTATTAATTAAGGTCAATGATTGATATTTTAATGCTCTTATGTTATGTGATAATCTTCATTATATTTAATGGCAATGAATATATGAGATGGATGACGTATATGATAAATGATGTATGAAATGATTGATGAATGATATTTCATCAAGATGCTTACATATACTCATCATAGCATCATGACATAATGCATACATATCATGTCATAGACATATACATAATCATGGTATGACATGGAGAAACAAAGAAGGAGGAAAATAAATATATATGAGGAAATGATAAATGGAAAGGTACTGGGCTTTATGTAATGAATTCCTACAGGAAATGAATAGGAAGGAAAAAGACATGAAATGAAATGAATATGAAAAGGGTTCTAGTTTGTTGAACACAGAAATAAAATGAAATGTAAGACCCAGTACTAAGCGTGCATATGTAATGGCCAAGTATATAAAAAGGGCATATGATATGAAATAAAATGAAATGTTATAAGAAAATAAGAGGGAGAATGCATAACATGAATGCATTCACACATATAAACATCATCATTCATAAATCATAAAAGTACAGAGAATGTTGATGATGAAAGCATTACAAATGCATATGAATAAATGTTATAGGAATGTGATGGTTTTTATATGGTATGATATTTAAAGGAAGAATGCAGAATATGGGCATTCTCATAATGATCATGAAATATTTTGATACAAGAAATACATTAAATTACGTGATAAATTGACATTCATAATACATATTATATTGTATTATTATATAATGATTCAAATACAATGAATGGTGCTTATGCTCAAAGTAAGAATAGCTATGGTGATGGAATGGTAAATGCGTTATAATCATGCTTATATAGATATGTACATAAAATTAAGGTGTACAATATGGAATAATGGATAAGATATAGATGCAATCATAATAGATGTTGATAATCTTAATGCAATAGGTATAGTCAAGAAATATAGTTATTGGAGCTTATACTCATAAACAGTAATGTATGCTGAGAGTATGATGTTATTCATTGATGCTATTTATATATTAAATGTCAATAAAGATTACAATTTATATATTTAATTATCTTATGATTTGCTATTAAAAAGGAAATTCATGATAAGTGATAAAATGGCATTTCAATATTTATAAGATTTAATTATATTTTGATAATGTCTATAGCATGATGATGTTGAATTTGAATATACATTAAGGTATGATATAGTATTATGAAATTTATGATGGAGTGATATTGAATGTATACAACATTTTAATGTTGATAGTATGATGATATTGTATTATAGAGATTTTAGAAACATAAGTAAAAGCTTGTGCTTATAGGAAATAGTCATAATGAAGATTACAATATGATATAAACACTTGGTGGATTACGATGATTATGCAATATGAATATAATATGGAAATGTTTTATAGTAATAAAATAATGGATATGTGTATGTGATAATTAATGTAGTATAAATGTTAAAAGATTACACAGCTTAGAGGTAAATTTGAAAAGAATATTGGATTAAAGGAAATAAGGGATAAGTATTATGGAAATAAAATTGATATAGCATATTTAAACTGAGGTAAGATACAAGTAATTTTGAGGGTAAATAATGTTGATATATAAGAGTTGTTCATGAATAATAATTTAAATGATATTATGACATTATTAAAATTATGAGAATAAGGATTATTTAATCTGTTTTATATATGATATATGTTTACTATGTTTATGTTTATAACACCACTGAGTGAAATACTCAGCGTTCGTCATTTGATTGACGTAGGTTAACAGATGAATGAACCACATGGATCCCAATGCACCAATTCAACAAGGCTTCCTTTGAAGGCGAGGACTTGGATCAGATTAAGGTTCTATAAAATATTGACTAGTAGTTAAAATAAAGATTAAGGTAGTAAATGTAAATATGTAGTGTGAGATTGATATCCTAATTTGTCTCTGCAAACTTAAAACATAACACGAGTGTTACATATATATATATATATATATATATATATATATTTCACATCCTTTGTAGGGTAATTAATGGTTTCCATTTGATTGGTGATCATTAATTACTTTACAGGAACATGTTGCACCGCATAAAGGTGTGACAAACTGAATGTGAAAAATCTTTGAAAGCTCCAAAGAAACCATTAACTGAAAGAGATGTTTTAAAACTTAGAAAAGAAAAAATGGTTTCTTTCATTTCAGACCCTATAGCTAAGGCTGCCAATATGGACAATAATAATTTGGCTCAAGACCTTAGAAAGTCTTTAGGACTGGTAGAAGAAGCTCCTTTACACATAGATGACAAAACATTCAATGAACTTTTATCTATGAAAAAAGCAATGTACAAGCCTAACTATCCTCATAGGATAAAAGAAGAATTTATACCACGGGATAATCCTCTTAGGCCTATAATAAGCTCAACAGCCTTTTTAAACCTTGATTGTGAAAAACATTCTTCAGAAAGAATTCATGAATAGATTACAATGATTAAATTCATAATTAAGTCAAGATTGTACACCCCAGCTGGTGCTTATGAGTTGTGTAAAGCTACAATAATAGGAAACACATAAAAATACTAGAAATCATTAATAACACACACTTATATCAAAGATGAGATTGAAAATGAAGTAATAACAGATGGAGTATTAGCTATAGTGGTAGATACTATGAAAAGAAAATTTTGTGGTTTCTCCTTATCAATAGAATCGTTAGAAAAGGAACAATCTTTTAATGGCTTTGATGAAATTACAAATCTGTGATATATGTTTCTTTGATAACTTTGCATGTGAATTTCAAAAGTACTATTATAATATTGACTTGGCTTCTCAAAATTACATGTCAAAATTATTTTTTGCTAAATTACCTGAACTATGGCCTGAGGTAGCAAAAATAGCATTTTCAATTGCTTATAAATGAAGACAAGGTTGTAGATGGTCTAGGTAGACGAATCTAAGCCGTAAGGTATACCATGAGAAAGGCATGTATTGAACTCTAAGTAAGACAAGATGCAAAGTGTCTTCCTTACTTGAACAGGAGTTGTTGTTCTCAGGTTGAGTATGTTCCTCGTAGATACAAATGTTCTTCAGGATCAGAATAAAAACCTAGAATAGGGTATGCTTTTAAGAAAAAATTTAAAGAATATAAGAAAAGAAAAATATCGAGAAAAGATAGAGAAGTTAAAAAAGTTTTAATAGACCCTCTAGGTTTATTAGAAGAAGAACCAACCTTAAAGACAAAGAAAGAATAGAAGCATTTAAGAAAAAACATGGAAGAGAACCAAAATGTCCAAAAGGAAAACCTCTGAGCAACTGTACTTGTTATTAAATATATGGTGCAAAAAATCATAAGGCTAACATTTATCTACATAAAAATAAAAGGAAAGAAAATCTTTGAAGAATATTCTTTAAAGATAAGAGTTTAGTATACGAACCAATAGACGAAGAAAATTTATCTGATGTAGACTCTGAAGTAGATTTAATTTATGAAGTAGTTTCAGAATATGAAACTGACAATCATGAATCTAATTTATGGTAAGCACAAATATTCATGATGAACTCAGAAGAAGTTACCATAGATGAAGAGCTAATCCCATTGGATAATGCTCTGGTACATGAAGAATTTTTTTAGTACGAGGATCCATCCAAAAGTTGTTTGGAATGGAAACTACCTAAAGTAGACATCAATGCTATTTATAACAGGTCTAAGTTCAACTTCAAATCTATTATAGATGTCTCCCAAAGTGAGTCAACAACTCAGGTTTCTAGTACAAAATTAGAAACATTGGATATCCCCCTTATCAATCTCACAAAAATCAGAGAAATAACAAATAAGGCAAAAGGAGAATACAAGTACATTCATGTAGGTCTAGTCCAAGTAGGATTAGTTCCTTTGTTTAATCTCCCAATGGATAGTCCAATGATAGTAGCTATTCTAGATAAAAGATGGAAAGAATTCAAAGAGTAACTGATATTAGGAGTATAGACCAATCTTACAAATGGTCCTGTCTAGTTCCAAAGCCATCCAAATTATCTTATGGCTTTGAGCGATAGAATATTGGGAAACTCTTTAACTTTAAGGATAAAATCAAATAAGATGAATAGAATGAGTTTCCAAGCCAAATACTTGACATATCATACTAGGATTATTTTCAGGTTAATCAATTCAACTAATCCTGGGGTGAGGAACATTTCTAAAATAATAGAATTATTTAAAGAAGGTTCAGACAACTACAAGCAATTCCATAGAAAAGAAATCAATCCTATAGAGCTTAGCTGGCCCAAGAGTTGGGTGTTAACTGAATTAATAAAAATTCTAGATCTATAGGATCTTCTCAAATCACACAGAAGGGTAAAAACATTATCCTTAGTTTAGAAGAGCCTATGAGAGGTTTGAAAATCTCTAATCCTCAACTTAGAAGTTATTTGTCAAGAAGTTCTTCTTCAAGATATGACTTTAGAAATTTCTCCTACGAACAAAGTCCTAGTAGGTCCGTTGACATGCTTAGAAAAATCATGTCTGACACAATGTCAGAAGAAAGTCATGAAGAACTATTGATTAGAAGATCAAGATAAAATCAAGAAGGGACTTCTAGAACACAAGAAGATGGTCAATCATCTAAAAATAGAAAGATTATAGAATATAAAGAAATTAGTATTCCTATATTTACAGAAGATGATGACAATCAGGAACACATTAAGTCAATGAGATAAGTCCCTATAATTCTTGAGGTTGTAAAAGAAATTCAAAAGATTTCTCAACAATGTTCCATTCCTTTCAATAAGGTTTAGAAACTGGTATCTCTTAAACCAGTGATATCATAAAATATTTCTAGGCTATTATGATTATGGTTTAGATGCATTGATAGATACAAGAGCAATAATTAGTAGTGCAAGACTCAATGCATTACCTGATGCATGGTGGCATCAATTAGAGGAACCTATGGTCCTTAGGATGACAGGAAGAGACGTAAATGTAGTTACTCATTATACAAAGAAAGTTCCTATCACAATAGGAGGAGTTCAATTTACAATTGACAAACTCTTAGCCTTTCTAGATTTAGATGCAAACATCGTTTTAGGAAATGCCTTCTTAAAAGGATAAAGAAAAAATTACCCTTTTGTGCAAGATGAAAATTATGTTTCTCTTGCAAAAGTCAAGATTCCAATTCAAGTAAAACCAAAACTTAAACTTAAGTTTGGCTTTTATCCTGTTCAAATATCTGAAATATGTGGAATAATTCCCAACGAACCAGCTTTTAAAGTGCTAGCACAATATGGTGAATCTTAGCTAGAACACTTATTTGAATTAAAGAATGATTCAAATGATACCAATTGGTATGAATAGTTGTGTACTGAGACATAAGGTATAATAGAAAATCCTATTGTACGTAGCATACAGTTAACTAGAACAAAATAGGATAAGTTCTTAGTTAGGCTTGCTGATAACTTTAGTGATGATCCATTAAAGTTATGGGTTCTAAATAGCATTAAGGCCAAGATAGAACTAAAAGATCCAAACACTATCATTAGAGCAAAAAACATAATATATACTAGAGAGATGATAGAAGAATTTGAAAAAAAAATTCCTAAAATGCTTAAAAAAGGATTAATTAAGGATAACATAAGTCCTCATTCTAGTCCAACCTTCATGGTAATTAATCATATAGAACAGGTGAGAGAAAAAGCAAGAATGGTTATAGACTATCATCAGGTAAACAATGTGTTAGACCCTAGGTTTTGATGTGTGTGTCATGTGTGAGTCAATTTAAGTTATTTGTTATATTTTATGTATGTTTTTGTGTTGGTACGGGCGTACCAAATTGCTTAGTTGAGTGGTACAACCATACAATTAATTGTACCAAGTGAGTACTATTTGATAGAGCATGATACGGGCGTACCATTGCTTGCAGGAATTTAGTTTGTTAGTAAACCTATTTTGGTACGGGCGTACTATTGGGTGGTACGACTGTACGTGACCTCGTAGGAAAATTGCTTGTCAGGAAAATTTTTTTGGTACGGGCGTACCAATGTTGGTACGACCGTATCACATTTCCCTCCCATTTTTCCAAAGAGATTTTTAAATCTATACGGGCATACAAAAATAGGTACGGTCATACACGACTTTGCAGAAAGGTTTTAAACCCTTCTTAACGGCTATTTTCAATATAGAACTTTCATATCTTTCTTCCTAATAACTAGTTAGGTAGCGCAGTTGTTCCATTGAGCTTCTGTTATCAAGAACAAGTAAGTTTACTTATATTTTGTGTATTTAGTAATTGTAAACTCTCATTCTATTGTATTCATACTTGTGAAAAGCTAGGGTTTGCTTTTCTAGGTTGGTGTGTAATTAATGCTTGGGCATTAATTTATAATTAATTGTTTGTGAGATTAATTTATGTAAAGGTTTAAGTGTGAGCCTGAAATACACTGGGGTTTAGGATTCATTTGTGGAATCCTTGTTGTAATTGATTGTGATTTAGTGGAACCCTAAGTCGAGACTTAGGAGAAGTGGACGTAGGCAAGAGTTAGTGTCGAACCACTATAAATCAAACACGTGTTGCCTATTCTACAAGGATTTTCATTTGGTATCAGAGCATTGATGCTCATTATTTAGAAGAAGTAAAATTCTTGAGTCAAAGATCCTATGGCAACAAGCGAGAGTCAATCATTTACAAGACCCCCCTTCTTTAATGGAATGGATTATCCTTATTGGAAGCACCGGATGGAAGTCTTCTTGGACAGCGATGGAATTGAATTATTTGACTTGATGGTAAAAGAATACGCTCCTCCAACAACTACAATTAATGGTGTTGTTTCTCTGAAAGATAAAGAAGAGTGGACTAGGGAAGAATTAAGGGCAAACTTTTGGAATAAAAAGGCGATGAACATACTATATTATGCTATAGGTCGTGAGGAATATGGTCGAGTATCGCATTGTATCACGGTAAAGCAAGTATGGACTACTTTGGAGACTCATCATGAAGGAACCAATCAAGTTTAAAACAAGAAGATTCAATTGTTGACATATCAATATGAACTGTTTACAATGAAGGCAAATGAGTGAATTTTTGAAATGTACAATTGACTCATAGTGATCATAAATGGTCTAATGAAGCTTGGCAAGATGTATCGATAAGAAGATATCAATAACAAAATCTTACAAGTGCTGCCTAAGAAGGATTGGGAGGCTAGAGTGACATCCATTGAAGAAGCAAATGACCTATCCATACTATCAACCGATGTGCTTCTCGGGAAGCTTCTTATACATAAGATTACCCTTAAGCAAGGGGTAGAGGAAGACAAGTGGAGAGGAATTGCACTCAAGGCGTCAAAAGAAGAAGATACCTCTTCTACAAGAAAAGGGGACATTGATGATAAAGTGGCCCTCCTCTCCAAACATGTCAAGAACTTTCTCATGAAGAAGAAGAAGCTTGAAAAGGATGGGAAGAAGCCATTCGAACAAAGAAGGGACTTCAACCGAAGGGACAATCCATGAAGGAATCAAGCCATTTTCTATGAATGCAATAAGCCGAGACACATGAAGAATGAATGTCCTTGCCTCAACAAACCATCAAAGTCTTTCAAAATGAAAACATTGAAGGCTACGTAGGATGATGGCAATGAATCAAATGAGGAGGTGTCCGGTGATGAAGAAGCAACCAACCTTTGCTTTATGGCATTCTTGGATGATGAAGAAAATGATAAGGTAACTATATCATCTTAATCTTATTATAGTAATGATGAACTTGATAATGATGATGATTGTGGTCCATTAGAAGAACTTTTAGGAAAGTATAAGGACTTAGCTAAGAAGCATTAATTACTTAAAAATAAACATGCATCCATTTCAAAAGAGAAAACTATTTTACAAAATGAATTTGACTCTTGTAAGACAAAACTTAAAAGTCTTGAAAAGGAAAACAAATCTTTAAAGGATGAGAATGCAAAGCTTTTGAAAGAAAAGGATTTGTTAAAAGATAACTTGTCTAGGTTTGAACAAGGTGAGGTAAAGATAGATACTATTTGAAACACCAAAAACTTAGTGGTAATAAAGAGGTATTGGATTTAATCAAAACTCCTCCTACACCTCTAAGGGTACTGTTTTTATCAAAGCCTTTACATCACAGCAAAAATCAAACGATTTCAAAAAGAAACATGTTCATCCTAAGACTCATAGAACGCATATGCATAAGGTGCATCATTGTTCATGCTCATGTAACAATAATCATACTCATGCATCTAAAAGGAAACATGTGCACAACCATTCTAAATTCAAAAATTGTTATATGTCATTATTGTAATAAAAAGGGTCATACAACCAATAGATGTTTTATTAGGAAAATGCATTGGAGTGATGATATAAATGCTTCTAACCCCTAAGGACCCAAATACATTTGGGTACCTAAGAAGAAGTAAATGCATCTGTGTTTAGTAGGTATGCTTGAGATCCAAGGCATATGACTAGCAATGCAAGCCTCTTTTCTAATCTTGAAGAATATGAGGGAGGTAATGTCACATTTAGAGATAATGTCAAAGGTAAAGTTGTTAGAATTGGTAAGGTCGGTAAAGACTCTAACTTTTCTATTAGCAAATTTTTATTAGTAGAGGGATTAAAACATAACTTACTTAGCATTAGTCAATTGTGTGATAATGGTTTGAAGGTTGTTTTTGATCCAAAAGGTTGTTTTGTTTATAGAATTAGTGATGATAAACCAGTTTTTTAAGGAGATAGGATAGAAAATATTTATATGATTGATTTAGATTATATTCCTAACAAAAATGTGAAGTGTCTTGTTTCTATAAGTGAGGACTCATGGCTTCATCATAGAAGACTTGGACATGCTAGTTTCGAAAGCATAGGAGATATCGGGAAAAACGAACATATTGTAGGACTTCCAAAGATCAAATTTAAAAAGGATAAAGTATATGAAGCTTGCCAAATGGGAAAATAGGTAAAATCCTCATTTAAGGTGAAAAATAAGGTAACTTCCTCTAAACCCTTTCAATTATTACATATGAACTTGTTTGGACCAACTAGAGTAGCTAGTTTAGGTGGTATACATTATGCACTCATGATTGTAGATGATTACTCGAGGTTTACTTAGACTTCATTCTTAGCTCATAAAGATGATGCATTTAATGCTTTTTAAAATGTAATAAAAAGAATGCAAATGAAAAAGGCTATTACATTTCCTCAATAAGAAGTGATCATGGAAAAGAATTTCAAAATGAAAGTTTTAAATCATTTTATGAATTGCATGGAATTCATCACAATTTTTCATCTCCTAGAACTCCTCAATAAAATGGGATAGTTGAAAGGAAAAACCAAACTCTTTATGACATGGTACATAAAATGCTTAACGAGTATCAATTACCATCCTACTTTTGGGCTGAAGCAGTCAATACCGTTTGTTATGTCACAAATTGAGTTCATTTGAGACCAATTTTAAACAAAACTCCTTATAAGCTATGGAATGGTAGAAAACCAAGAATTTCATACCTTAGAGTATTCGGATGCAAATGCTACATCTTAAACACCAAGGATAACCTTGGAAAATTTGATTCAAAAACTGATGAGGGTTTATTTTTAGGATATGCCACATCTAGCAAATCATATAGGGTGTTCAAAAAATGATCTTTGGTTGTAGAGGAATCTATGCATGTTATTTTTGATGAAACTAAGCCCCTTGGTCTAAGAAAGGACAATGTTGAGGATGATGTAAGAATCTTATTAAAGCAAAATGAAAAATAGGAGCATCAATAAGAAATTGCACCAAAAGATGTTGATAAGAAAGAATTGAATGATCTTCCTCCTCACCTAGCTACTACACATATCAAGCATGATCTTCCAAAGGAGTGGTAATTTCTAAAAGGGCACTCTAAGGAACAAGTGATAGGTGATACATCAAAAGAGGTAACTGCACGATCTAAATTTAAGGATATTCACAATAATCTTGCATTTATTTTTCAAATAAAGCCTAAGAATGTTAAGGATGCTTTAAATGATGATAGTTGGGTGTTAGATATGCAAGATGAATTGAACCAATTTGATAGGAATAAGGTGTGGACCTTAATGCCTAACCCTAAAGACGTGTCTATTATAAGAACTAGATGGGTGTTTAGGAATAAGCTTGATGAAGATGGTGTTATAACTAGGAATAAGGCTAGACTAGTAGCACAAGGGTATTGTCAAGAGGAAGGAATAGATTTTGATGAAACATTCGCACCTATAGCTAGATTAGAAGCTATTAGAATGTTGTTGGCATATTCATCTCATATGAAACTTTTTCAAATGGATGTAAAAAGTACTTTTCTAAATGGTTTTATAAATGAAGAAGTTTATGTTGCTCAACCTATTGGTTTTGAAGATTTTGAATTTCTAAACCATCTTTTTAAACTTACCAAAGCTTTATATGGCCTTAAACAAGCCCCTAGAGCTTAGTATGATAGGTTAAGTTCATTTCTCATTGATCATGGTTTTGATAAAGGCAAAGCAGACACTACACTTATCATTAAGTATTACAAACATGATATTTTACTTGTTCAAATTTATGTGGATGATATCATATTTAGTGCTACTAATGAAAAATTATACGAGGAGTTCTCTGAGTGTATGTAGGGAGAATTCAAAATGAGCATGATGGGAGAATTAAAGTATTTCCTAGGACTTCAAGTCAACCAATATGAAGATGGGATCTTCATCAATCAAATCAAATACATGCAAGAAATGCTAAAGAAATTTGAACTAGAAGATGCAAAGGCTAGTAAAATGCCAATGAGCACGATTACAAAAATTTCATTAGATGCAAACGATAAATAAGTAGATCAAAAGAAGTATAGAGGTATGATAGGTAGCTTGCTTTACGTAACTGCTTCTAGATCTGATATTATGTTTGTTGTATGTATGTGTGCTAGATTTCAGTCATCTCCTAGGGAATCACATTTGAGTGTTGTAAAACATATTTTCAAATATTTGATTGGTACAATGCATTATGGCTTGTGGTATGCTAGGAATGATTCTTTTGATTTGATTGCTTATTCTGATGCTGATTTTACTAAAAATTTATTAGATAGGAAAAGTACCTCAGGTACTTGTCATTTCTTGGGCAATTGTTTGGTTTCTTGGTTTAGTAAGAAGCAAAATTATGTATCTTTATCTACTGCTGAATTTGGGTATATATCCGCATGTTGTTATTGTGCTCAAGTACTTTGGATTCAATAACAATTAAGGGATTATAATGTTTGTGTTTCTTGCACCTCAATTAAATATGATAACACTAGTGCTATAAACTTGTCTAGGAATCCCATTCAGCATTCTAGGACTAAGCACATTGATATTAGGCATCATTTCTACGTGATAAGGTGCAAAAAGGGAAGGTTTTATTAGAATTTATTGATACAATTCACCAATTGGTAGATATTTTTACAAAACACTTGAGTGAAGAATGCTTAAATTTCATCAAACATGAATTAGGAATAATAGATGGGTCATTTTTGAAATATGAATGATTGGTGGACTTTAAGAACTTCAAGAAAAATCAGAAAACTCCTTAAAAAGTTTTTATTTTTTAGTCCCCGTACAGCCGTACAACCTTTGGTACGCCCGTACAGATCCTTAATGATCAATTCCATAATTTCTGGCAATGTTTGGTATGGCTGTTACTCAATTCAGTATGCTCTGAAATCACTTCAAGTCAAATCCTCTGAAATAAGTTCCTAATCCCTCTAAACTTCATTGCCCGCACTCTTACTCATGATTCTGGTTTGTTTTCATTCATTTCATTCTGTTTTTATATTCCGTTTTTACTGTTTCATTGCTTTTTCACTACTTTTTCAAATTTTTGATTTTCTAATCATTTTAGGTTGTTTTAGCTCTAGGTTCTTTAGAGTTTATCACTTAAGATTATGTTTAGGTCTTGTGTGCCAAATTTCATTGATTTCCATGCAGGTACCAGTTTTTAAGTTTTTCAAAAATTTATCGTAACTCTGCTGAATTTTTGAAAAATCTTGTTTTTAACTTTGTTTTCTACTTTTTGTTTATTATTTACTGATTTTTACTATGTCTACTCCTGGTGATCGCGGTGACTTTTCTTCACGGAGAGTCAAATGCACAGTACATCCTAGTTTTGGCCCTCATAGTGCCACTGTTGCTTCGGCAGTCAGGACATCCATTCTGAGTAAGAAAGCTTTCTCTCACTCTTGGTTCATGTGTAGTCCTATTCTCCATCAGACCGGATTGGAGGATGACATTCTGGGATATTTGGCCAATGTAGGTTGGTCAAATTTTATGTTCATTCCTAATCATTTCATACAGTCTGTAGCTTTAGAGTTTCTATAGATATTTTCTCTATCTACCTCCTTTTCTTGTACCTTTCAAATCTTCCAGAGGCATCACTATCTTTCTGCTTTAGAGTCTGATGCTCTCTTTGGATTCCATACAGATGACATTTTGAATGCTAAATCTGTGGTTTTTGACCGCAACGCTTTCTAGAGGGACATAGCCCTCAACACTGCTTTTCACCCTTCCAGACATAAGGCCTCATGTCTCAAGTCTCCTGCCCTTTTCTACTGTCAAAAACTGATCTCCTATCTTATTTTCGGGAGATTTAAGTCTAATAACACCATTACGAGCCCAGACCTCATCTTTCTCTATTGCATGGTCACGGGTACCCCTATCCAGTCTGGATGCTAGCTTTAGACCTCTTTCCATGAGGTTGGAATTCAGAAGCAGCTTGGCAGGGCTATTTTATTCGGACCCATCATTCATCACATCTACCTGGACCTGTATGCCTTTCTCCTCACTGATCCCTCCCTCGGACCGAGAGGTCCCAACCTTGACCTATCGTTCATTGAGCACTCTATGATCTTTGAGTTCACTCCTGAGAATAATTTCATCATTCATGCTAAATATATTTCATGATGACTCGATCATCTTAGGTCATTGGATCTTCCCAATGACACTATATCTATCTACGGCCGTCAAGTTATAGAGGTTTGTCAGCACCTGCAGGTTCCACTTCCAGATGATACACCTGCAGAGTGGCTCGACCTTTCTGATCCATCCACTGATGCTACATACCATGTGGCTCTTAGCCGTAAATGACAACATCACTTCTCTGGTGGATCTTCTT
>CANYBF011162525.1:0-12121 GCA_948192965.1 Dalechampia spathulata | reverse complement strand
AAGGAGGCCATTATACTGTATGGTTCTATGAACCCATTTTATTACTATAGGTCTCGAGACTCATCTCCCGTAGGAGGCCATTATAACTGTATGATTCCTTTAAGGAATTCATTAACTGTATGACCCAGTATGTATTTTTTTTCTGTAATCACTCTTTTCTTTTCTTTTTTCCACCTTATAACCTCTTTGTCATGCCATGAATGCCTTTATGTATGTATGCATCATGACATGATGCATAATGATGCATTAATGATCATACAGTACCATTCACAGTGTATGAACTCTTTCTTTTACTATCACCAGTAATCAATTGGAAAACATCATTTATTACCCTCTAAGGGTTCATATTAGGAACAGTATAATCTCTTAGCACATTCGCTTAAGCATATTCATATCCTATCATTCACAGCATATGCTCATTTCATAGCTATTCCAAGCAATCAAATAACAATCATCATTTAAAGATCCTATACGAGTTTATAGCAAGAATAACATAACATTAGACATAAAAACCTCATTTCAAGACCTTAAGTAAGGTCATGAAATAAAAGCACATCATACCTAAGAAAACATGTGATTACATATTAACATAAAGGTAAGTAATAACTTACTCGCTGATCCATTAATAAAGATCAGCTACTAATAGCACAAACCTGTTTCACTTTACATTTATCAGTAACCTGCTGTTACTTCTTAATTCCATCCGTGTAAACCTGTAACAATGTCATTTTACAATCCATTCAGTAAAATCATTCATAACTTATACTTAATTGCACATCTTAAACAATCCATGTATATCTTTATCTTCCAATTTGTCATCTATTTCTTATCAATATTGATTCTTTCACTATTTTTATACTTTATCAAACTTCATTTTCAATACAAACTGATGTTACCCAAAGGAGTAGCCTATATTCCTTAAGACTTTTGACTAAATAAATGATATCAAAATAAAACAATCTTTATACCATTAGAAAGTAGACTCAAATATCTTTCTAATGATATATTATGCACCCCAAAACTCATCCAATAAGGCCTTCAACTTGAAATCAAAAGATATATAAAGTACAAGGCTACACCAAAACACAAAATCATGTTATCCTCTATGACCTTTACTCATTGTTGAAGCCTTTTGCCTAAATAAATGACCTCTAATTTAAATGATTCTAAAACCATTAGAAACTAGACTTAAAGAGCTTTCCAACGGTATATTGCACATCCAAAAACTCATCCGATAAGGCCTCCAAACATTGTTGACAAAATCACCTAAAAACTAGTCTTTCAAGTCTACACGAGTCGTGTACAACTTACACGAGTCGTGTACAACTCGGCCTTTACCAAAAAAATACATGTTTTAGGATGCCCGTGAGCTACACGAGTCGTGGAGATCTTACACGACTCGTGTAAGACTCGTCCTCCTCCAAAAACACCCATTTTTCATCATTTTTCAGCACCCAAAACACCTCCAAATGGTTCCCCAATCATCCTAACCCATCACCATACTTTAAACATCATTAAAACACTTCCAAAACTTACTCAAAACATCAATTTAACACCATTTAAAGTTCAATCATCAATCAAAATCAATTCATCATTTACAATACGATACAAGCTTGCATCTTCCATAATAACCCAAAATCCACTTTAGTTTCTTTAAAACTATTAACTAACAATTGCAAACTCATATTCACATACCCAAGAACTCAAGTCTTCATACCATATCTTTGCTTCTCAAAGCCATAAGAAAACAAATCAAAGAAAATGCATATAAAAGGAACAAAAGAAAATAACAACACCCTTCAAATCTTGCTTCTTCTTACTTAGATCATAATCTCTTGTAAAGTTAGGTTTTGGATAAACAAAAATAAGAAAGAAGAAGAAGAAACATAAGTCAAGCATTTAAAACACCAAAATAATATGGAACCTAAAAGCTTTGCTTGTCTTACCTTGAATTGTTATGATTTGGTTTAAGCTAGGTTATGAGAACTAAGGAGAGGAAGAAGGCAAAAGAAGAACATGTGTGGTTAAGAGGAAGAAATGAACCTAAATTCCTTCTCCCTTATTATGCACTCAACGTCATGTCGTTTTGTTGTATTGATAGTCAATCTCAACACAAACCTAATTGACTTCCCCTCTTTTCAATTTCTTTAATTCCATAATTAAGAATTTATCCTCTATTCTTTGCCAATTTACCACTTTCTGTTATTTTATTAATTAATAGGGTTTGAGTATTAGCATCAACTTGAATTTATGGCCTTAAGATTCAACTTAATCCATTATTATTATTATCAACTAATTAATTACCAGCTGAAATAATTTATTTGATTAATTATTTTTTAATTAATTTAGTTAATTGAATTAATTAATGAAAATTAGATAGATGGCAGTTATAGCGATGAGTAGTTTTCTTTATGAACGTGGGGTCAGAAGTTTATGGGATGTGGAAGTAAATAGATTTTCATATAAAAAACACAAGCAAATTCAGCAGCAAATAATAATGGTTTCATTGTCATTTCTCTATGTTCGTAGTTATTATTCTTCAATGTAAACAACCATCTTCTTGTTTACAAAACAATTTTAACTTATATTTGTGTTAATTCTTAGTTATTGTAATTATTTATATCTATCAAGTCTTAAGTAAATTATCAAAATGAGTTTGAGAACTCTAATCATTTATTAGAATATTTATTGGTTTGGGACTAAAGACTATTGATACATAAAAAATATTATTTAATATTGAAAAATGCAAGCAATGATAATTTTGTAATAACTAGTACCCACTTTACATATTAGTAATAATGGTTTCAGGTATCATTGAATTAAAATAAAATGATATATATTTTTCATTAATTTAATATAATTATAACAAAAATTAAGATTTGATTTAACACAATTTTTCATATTAACAAAAATTAGTTTTAAAATTTAAATTAAAATTTTTATGAATTTAATAAAAGGATGATGTTTTGATGAACCGATTATAGAATGAAATCAATAGGACTTGTTCCTGAGGCGAATGGTATGAATAATGGAGTGAAATTAATAAATTGATTAATATACTCCACAGGATGTGGACCAATTGGCGGATGAGAAACGGTTAATAAGGGAGAACTCACAGGCTAAAATTTGATAGAAGTGCTCTTAAAACTCACAGGCTGACAAAAACTCTCGACTACATTAACAAAATGACGCTATCCTCACATTCGATTCTAACAATATTCGTTTTGCCACGACTCACAAATTTCTAAAACTTGAACAACCCTCTGGCAACTGCAATGTCGTCTTCCCTGCATAAGTGAACCATACCATATCGGCCTGATGAACCAGTCTTCTCTATAGGATGGCAACATCCAAGTAATCTCCTATCTGCCCGAGTGCAAAACCATGTCATCCACCAATTATGTGGATCTTTCCAGTCATTTATCATAATTTATTTTAGAATTATAATATTTGATTATGTAATCATGATTAGTTTAATTAAAATAAAATAAAAGCTAACATGTTATTTTATCAACTTGATATCACTATAATAAAAAATAGCATTCGACTTGGAGCAAAATTCATATAAATATTTATCTTCCATTAATTTAGTTTTCATATTTTAGCCATAATTATAGATAGGTAGAGATTATGGGTAGATAGATATAGACTTAGGTTATAAAATAATGCAGACGATGAGAAAAAGAGAATCCTCTATTACCTGGAATCCGAGTTCAATCAATGCTTTGCCGTCATCTAATTTCCCGTTTCTATTGGAGTAAGTTTTTCCCACCTTCACCAAGCAAATAAAGTTTTCCGTAGCTCAGTTTATGCCTCAAAAAATTAAATATCACTTTGACAAATTAATAAACCGAGTAGTATATTAAAATCTATTTTCACATCAAGGGGGCTTCCTTCTGTATTTTACTTAATCTCTGTTGAATAAGGGATATTATCCACAAATTAACACACTGCAGAGCATGAAAAAGAAAATCACTCATTCACACAAGAGGGAGGGAAGGACAGGGGAGTGACCAACCTCTCGCACTACAAAACGACCATTTTTGTCAGGATATACAAAAGCAAAGGAAAGTCTAGCATCTCTTCTCCTTGCCGCTGGAGCTACCTCTTTGACCTGTGAATGATAGCAAATTACATTACAGTGTTCGCTGTAGAAAATAATCTGATGAATACAAAAGTGGAAAATTTAAGTTGAATTGACTTAGTGAATTGTGTTCAATGAAGAAATCTAATACTCTACAATAAAAGGTAGACAGAAAAAGAACGAAAAATCCATCTTTGAGCCTCAAAGTATCATGATCTGTTTCATTGAGCCTCGAAATTTTGTTGTGATGCATCGAGTCCCTATGAAATTATGTATATATACAATATATTTAAGAAAGATATACTTTTAACCTAATATATGCTTATCATCCCCTGATCAACATAATACCTCCCAGCAACCTTGAAATTTAGCCTTTTAAATAACTAAGAATGTGTTACAAGACTATGAATATACCAAACTTCAATCTCTTTTTCTTTTTTCTTTTTTGGAGCTCCATACCCTGTACTGAGTTTTCAAATGGAGACAAGCACGACAGAAGTTTATGACTCTCTCCTACCTATGTTCAAGCAATACACGAGCATTCCATAAAATTAGTGATATTAGATGATTTTTACAAACCAGATCAGTTAACTCGCGAAGTGTAGCATCCTTCCATGTGTAGATCTGAACCTCATCCTTAGGTTCTTTGCCTCTCACAGCGAAATCTTCCTTGGAATGATGTCCCCCAATCTGCAGCAAGTTAGCGAATCGATAATTGAGGGATATATATTCATGCAGTTCAACTAACAATTTACTGATGTAACAATCAATTTGAGGCAGATAATTCGTCTAACGATCATAACTTACCAATTCAATTCTTACACTCAAACAACCGAAAAAACTGAGTATTTTTGGACAGTTACCTTAGTAAAGACGCGAAGCAATAATGGACAGGTCTGCGTTCCCAATTAGAGTAGCCATAGAAAGAAAATGAATAAGTATTAGAATAGGTGAAGAATGGGTGAATTAGACACTTAACAAAATTCAACAATAGATGATTAACAAACCTAACTGATTCCTCAGATAACCAAACCAAAGCGCATGAAACCCTAACCCTAGGACATGAATCAAAGGAGAAAGAAACCTTTTAATTTTTTTTTTGTCATCAAGGAAGAAAGCCTACGATACCTTCTCGCGATCAACGGGCTGAAGAGGAGGAGGACCTCTAGGAGGAGGGCCCAATGGCCGTCCTCCAGCTCTCTTAGGGACATCTGCCATCTTGACTGTGTTTTTCTTGGGGAGAAAGCGCAAACGTCGAGTGCGTTGGTTCGTCTGATAGCTGAGCTTTGGATTTAGGCAGGGCTGCTACGTAAGCATTGGACATTTGGACTTGGGCTGTTGTTGTAAGGGGGCAATAAGGGTATCTAAATTTTTTAATATGTTAAAATTAATTTTTTTTCATTTTAAATTTATTTTTTAAAAATAGAAATTTTGATTAAAAAAATTTGAAAATGTTACCAGTGCCCTTCCTTCCCTCTTTTAAGAATTCCATCGTAATTTTTCTTTTTCTTCTTCCATTGTTTTCTTCTTCTTCGTACTATATGGTATATATTAGTAAATAAATATATATTATATATTTTGATAAATATATGTATATAAATATGTTATTTATTAATATATATCATAATATATAGTAATACATATATTTATACCATATATTAATATATTTTTGTTATATAAAATATTATATGATATATATTTATTTATCAATATATACTAGTAAATAAATATATGTATATATTTATTTGCACATATTTACTATGAAAAATAAAATCAACATATACATAATAATAGCACCAATAGCACTTTGAAGAAGAAGATAGTAGCATCTTGACAGTAACACTAGTAGCACCTTGAAGAGATAAAAAATGAAATAGAAAAAAGAAAGAAAAAGAAAAAGAGAGGCAATAGCACAATAAAATATTGAGCAAAAAAAATGAATGAAAAGAAAAAAGAAAAGAAAGAAAAAGAAGAAGAGAAGAAGCAAATAGTTTCTTGAGCCAAAAAAAAAAGAATGAGTAAAAAGAAAAAGAAAGAAAAAAAGAAGAGGAAGGAGAAAAAAAATAAAAAAATAAAAAAATAAATTTTAAAATATAAAAAGGAAAATTAGTAATTATACAATTTTTAATGATATAAATTTAAATGTAAAGTGAAATTGCTATTTATTTAATTGAGGTATATTAAAAGTGACACCTCATATAAGTTTTCTTCTTGTAATGATATGCCAATTATTTGAATCAATCTAATGATGTATATTTGATAAATCTTAGGCTTTTGATAGTTGTTTAGTAAATTTTAAGAAAATTAATAAAATAAATAATTACTCTCTACCTCAAGTTTTATATTGGTAGCCATGGTACATTGATGAGTACATGCATCATTCTACTAACTATAATATTCACCTTATTCATAATACTGATTTAAATCTTTACATGTATTAAAGACTATTAAGTATATCCTAATATATCCTTTATCACTATTTTGTAATTTACATATGTTTAGATTATTGTAAGCTTATCATTTTCTAACCATCTTATCATGTAAAATCCTATTTAAGGACCTTCTTATTTAGTGAATAAAGTGAGTTACTTCCATTTACAATACGTTTATATGGTATCAGAGCCTATATTTGATTAACCTTGTTTTTTCTCCATGGCTTCTGGATCCAGTGCTTCTTCTGCTCTTACCTCATTACTCCCTTCTACTCTAAATATCTCTCATTATTTGACTGTCAAATTAACTTCCAATAATTATATTCTCTGGAAAACTCAAATCTTATCTCTGTTTCATGGTTACAATCTATCTTCTCATATTGATGGTTCCCAGGCTCTCCCTTCCAAAACTTTAGTTGATGATGTTCCCAATCTTGCTTATGCCACATGGTTTAGGGAAGATTAATTGGTTTTAAGCTGGCTTCTCTCCTTTGTTTCTAAAGATCCAATTACGCTTTTGGTTGGTGTTTTCGTGGCTCGTGATGCTTGGATGAAACTTGCTTCAATTTATGCTATAGGTTTTTGCACTCATGTTCGCCATCTAAAAGTTGTATTACATAAGTTAGAATGTGGCTCTGACTCTATTCACTCCTATATTTAACAAGTGAAGTCTTTGTCTGATCAACTGGCTTTTCTTTATAGTCCTGTTTCTGAAGAGGATTTGGTTGGAGCAATTTTGGATGGGCTTAATAGTGATTATCGTCCTTTTGTTTGAGCTTTGGAAGCTCGTTTACTACCTGTTTCATTTGATGATGTTTATGGTCCTCTTCTCTCCAAAGAATCGTAACTTTAGAAGGATCATATTGTGCTTCTTCCTACTCCTTCGATGCATTTTTCTTATTCTTCTCATGTTTCTGCTTGGGGCATTTGTAACACAGTCATCTCAGGCTCCCTCTAAATCATGGTTTTCATTAACCTCTTCAAAGGCCTTTTCTGATCTAATTGGTTCTCCTCTTATTATTTACTATAATTGTTATGGTTTTGGCTATGTTAGTTGGTAATGTCCTAGTCCAAGATTGACTTCATCTCCCATTTCTCATATGGCTTCCTTATTGGCTTCCTTATTATTATCTTCTAGTATACACAAGCAACCTTGGATTGCTAATTCATGTGTCATCAATCATCTTACCAGTGCTCTTGATAATCTTCATGTTCAATTTGAGTATACTAGGTTTGAGGAGTTGACTATTAGCAATGGTAAAACACTTCTTATATCTCATATTGGGTCTTGTACTGTTTCTTCTTCTCATAACTTATTTTCCTTGCTTAATGTTCTTTTTGTATCTAATGCTTCCAATAGTTTGCTCTCTATTAGTAAATTTACTAATGATAATTCTATTTCTATGGATTTCCTTCCTTACTTGTTCTATATGAAGGATCTTTGCATGAAACATATGTTGCTTCATGACCATAATAAAGATGATCTTTATGTCTTTCCAAATTGTCCTCTTCAAGCTCATAATGTGTCTCTTCCTCTCTAGCATGCATGCTTTGGTCATCCATAGCTCCGTACTATTCGAAAAATCTTAGTTAATAATAACATTCATGTGCCTTTGGGTTCCTTATTGCCTTGCTCATCCTATTGTACCAGTAAGGCACATAAATTACCCTTTTCTGATTTATCTTCTGTTGTTCATTTTCCTTTAGCTTTGATTAGTTTTGATGTCCGGGGTACATCTCTAATTATGTCCATTGATGGCCATTATTATTATATGATTTTTCATGATTCCTTTAGTAAATATACTTGGTTTTATTATTTCAAAAATAAGTTTAATGTGTTCTTTGTATTCATTCAATTTCGTAAAACTATTGAGAACTTTTTCAATTGTTCTATTAAAACTTTTCATATGATTGGGGTGGTGAATATCATTCTTTGGCTAAGTTTTGGCTATTAATGACATTAATCTTCATGTTTCTTATCCCTACACACTTGAGTAAAATAACATCGTTGGACATAAACATCATCATCTTATCAAAATTGGCTTATCCTTATTAAATCATGCTTCAGTTCATTTACACTATTGGATTTATGCTTTTAATATTGTTATTTACTTAATTAATCATATGCCTACTTCTATATTAAATGGTGATAATCCTTTTCATAAGTTATTTCATGTTCCACCTCCAATTTCTCCACTAAAAGTCTTCGGCTATCTTTGTTTTCTATATCTTCAACCATACATGAAGCATAAACTTGACCAACACTCTGCCCCATGTGTTTTTCTGGGCTATTGTCACAATTGTAAGGGTTATAAATGTCTTCATTTGCTTAATTAGAAAATTTATGTCTCTTGTCATGTTACCTTTGATGAATTTTCTTTTCCATGTGAATAGGTTACTAAATTCTCCAATCCAAAGCCCCCTGGTTCTTTTGATTCCATTACTTGGTATCCTGGAGGTAGTCTCAAACACTTGCCTTTCAATCCTTTAGACATTCGTGTGGTTTCTTAAGCTGGTGTTTGCTTTTTATTGTTGTTTGCACCATCAACCTTGCTTTCTTCATCTGCACTAGTTGATTCAATTCCTCCAGTATTTTGTTCTTCCTCTCCTCTGCTATCTCCTTTATTGTTCCTATGTTTACTTCTCAGCAAGTTTCCAATATGCATCCTATGGTTACACGATCATGCACAAGACATCTTAAGCCAAAATAGTTTCATGTTACATTGGTATCCTTGGCTAAATTACCCACTTCTGTTATTGAAGCCAAGCAGCATTCTCATTGGCGTGATGCAATGACATCTAAAATTAATGCTTTGATTCAGCTTGGGACTTGGGAGTTAGTTTTACCTCTATTTGATGCTAATATTGTAGGTTGTAAATGGGCCTATAGGATAAAAGAAAAAATGGATGGTATGATTGACAAGTATAAGGCCAGGCTCATCATAAAAGGCTATGATCAACGTCCTTGGATCAATTTTTCTGATACTTTTTTTCTAATTGTTAAACCAACCATGGTGCATTTAGTCCTCTCCCTTACTGTATTGGATTACAAATCAAGAGAAATCATGACTATATTATAAAATTGATAAACAAATTTCAAGAGGAAAGTTATCCTATAAATGTTGTATTTATGCCTGTTCAAAATATGAATTATAATGTTCATTCTTATGAAAATGGGAATGAAAAATAAGAGATACTTTTTCTCGAAATATAGATAAATGGAAGTTCAACTCCTAAAGAAGCACTTTATGAAGCCTCCCAGAATTTGATTATTTATTTTTCATATTGATGCATAGTTAAGCAATTAGATATGTTGAATGCTTTTCTTCATGGTAGTTTGGATGAAAAGGTTTACATGGATTAACCTTTTAGGATTTAGGATCTTGATTTACCCTACCATGTTTGTTTATTGAAATGGTCTCTTTATGGCCTTAAGCAAGCACCTCACCAATGGTATACATGTCATAGTAATGCTCTTTTAGCACTTAGATTTATTTGCTCTTAAACTAATGTGTCCTTATTCATCTATCTATCAGATTTTATTACTATTTATTACTTAGTGTATATTGATGATATCATTATTACCAATAATTGTAATCAAACTATGGGTCAATTTATTGCCCTTCTTGGTAAGAATTTTTTTCTTAAGGATCTTAGTCGATTGTATTATTTCATCGATGTCAAAGCTTCATGGCATTTGGATGGCAGTCTACATCTCTCTCAAACTAAATATATTCTTGATCTCTTGAAGAAGCTACGGTTGCATGAATGTAAGAGCCAAATCACAGTTGCTTCCACCTCCACTCTTTCGATTACTTCTGAACCATCGATTAATGTTTCTGATTTTTGGATGCTTTAACTTATCCTGATATCACCTTCATTGTCAATAAACTGTCTTAGTTTATGCCTGCTTCTACATCGATTCATTGGAAAATGGTCAAATGGGTCTTATGGTATCTTAAAGATACAAATTTGCTTAGTTTACATCTTCAACCAGGTCCTGTCTCCACCTTCCATGCATATAGTGATGTTGATTAGGCTAGTGATATGATGGATCGTAAGTCAATTACTAACTATGCTATTTATCTTGGGTTCAATCTTATTTCTTGAAGGTTTCAAAAATAAAAGACTGTGTCTCGATCCTTTACTAAAGCTGAGTATTGGGCTTTTACTTGTGCTACTTTTAAGTTATCTTGGTTCCTTCAACACTTTAGTATGATAATCTTAGTGCTATATATCTTACACCCAATCCTATTTTTCATAATAAAATGAAACATGTTGAAGTTGATTTTCATTTTGTTTGTGATATGGTTGTTAAGAAATTTTTTTAAGTTTGCTACATTTTTAGGAAAGATCAGATTGTTCATTGCTTGATAAAATCATTATCTAAACCCCATTTTCTTTCGCTTTGAGATAAATTGACTATCACTACCAAATGATTCTCAATTTGAGGGGGCGTGTTAAGTATATCTTGGTATATCCTTTATCACTATATTTTATAATTTGTATATGTTTAGATTATTGTAAGCTTATCTCTTTTTAACTATCTTATCATGTAAACTCCTATTTAAGGACCTTATTATTTAGTGAATAAAATGAATTACTTCCATTTACAATACGTTTATAAAGACAAGTTGATACCAATTAAGTCAACACCATTCAAGCATATTCATGTAGCATATTAGCTTGTTCATACTTTAACATTCAAACATTGTCTTCAAAAGTTAGATGTCATCAAGTTTAGTTTGTTTTGCTTTCTGTTAGGTGGTAAGTATTATAATAGTTTCTTATTATTGGATAAGTCTTATACTCTTTAATTTGGTTATTCCCTCAATTTTATATAAAACCTACATAATCTCATATCATCAATTGTTCTTCATTAAATATAAAGTGTTTTGATTCTTGAAGTATGAATATGGTAGAATTCAAAGTTCTTTAAAACTAAGGATGCCCAAGGATGGGTTAATTGGTTCATAAGGCTAAAAAAATAGTTTATTGGTTCCATTTACAATACGTTTATAAAGACAAGTTGACGCCAATTAAGTTAACACCATTCAAGCATATTCATGTAGCATATTAGCTTGTTCATACTTTAACATTCAAACATTGTCTTCAGAAGTTAGGTGTCATCAGGTTGTCTTATACTCTTTAATTTGGTTATTCCCTCAATTTTATATAAAACCTACATAATCTCATATCATCAATTGTTCTTCATTAAATATAAAGTGTTTTGATTCTTTAAGTATGAATATGGTAGAATTCAAAGTTCTTTAAAACTAAGTGAAAATCCTGTACGGAAGTGGCAACACGTACGATTTTAAAATGGTTCGGCCAAACTCTTGCCTCCGTCCACTTTCTCCTAAGTCTCGACTTAAGGTTCCACTAAACTCAATCAAATTACAAAATGGATTCCCAACCGAATCTAATACCCCAGTGTTTTCAAGGCTTACACTCTAACCTTTACAATGATTGTCCTCACAATCACTCAATTACAATATAATCCCTAAGGATTAATCACACACCAATCCCACAATTACAAAACCTAATATCTAGGTTGTGGGAATACAATAATGAAAGCAACAAAGAAATACACACTTGAACTTAC